>JAQNDB010004249.1:0-24764 GCA_029204045.2 Tillandsia leiboldiana | reverse complement strand
GGGTGCCGCAAAGCCCCACAACTAATCCAACCTGTCCCAGACACCAAAGTCCCGACTACACTACCCCAGACCACTGCTCGAACCCAAGCACACTGACCACTGTTGACTAGCAAAGGCGGAGAAAGGAAAAGCATGGTTTCTCCTAAGTCAAGTTCCCATAAGTAGTGCAGCAGTAAAAGATGGCCTAACTACATGACCATACAAGCATGCAAATGTCCTCAAGGAATAAAAGGGGGACAAGCATAATAATAGATCCTTTAGGAATAAACAACATGCCGGAATCCCTAAAGAACTAAACCTGTCCACAATCCCAGGGTCCATCAACAGAATGATCCTAATAACTCCTCAAAAAAGAGTACAAATCCGCACTAGCTAGCGAAATCATGTCCCCAAGCATAAACCAACCACATGAAAGGCTATATGCTAACATGGCATGTTACATAATCTCATAGGGTAACATTATCCTAGGTAAGCTTACACTAATCACATCACATAGATTGCAAGTCATGCAAGTCCTCAGTATACCTCATACATACTATTCTTGCCATCATTTATACAAATATCATTATCAAGCTTACCTACCTACCAACATAAACCATGTACCCTAAACATGCATGCATCAGTCATAGAGGGTGACATCCTGTCACGCCCCGGGGTTTTTGTTTAGCGGAAAACGATTCGTAGAAAAGTCAAAATTTGACGTGTAAATTTTTTTTGTAAAAGCGAACCCCTCTTCCCCGGCGCATGCCCAGACCCGCCACACATACAGGATAACTCTGCAAACGGACAGAGTCTCCCCTGTATGTGCCGGCGTAGCATTCTGTACATGTTCAAACATACACAACCTTTCAATCAAAACAATTATTAACATACAACCAGCATTCTAACTTATTTAAAACGTATGGCCGTTCAGTTTGGAAAGGATAAATCCACAGTTTTAAAAAGAGCGCCTACCCGGCGCTTACGTTTTGAAAGCGAGTTTCGAAACCAGCATAAAACCACAAGGTTTTGAAAACGGTGTCCACCCGACGCCAAGTTTTGAAATCCCTTTTTGAAATCCATAAATCCACAGGTTTTGAAACCAGTGCCCACGACACACTTCTTTTAAAAAATAGTTTCCGCAATCTTTTCCTTTTCTTCTGCCTTTTTCATTTTCAAATGGCCATAAAATTAAAAGGGAGAGTAACGCATAAAGGATAACTAATACACTCATACCGACATCCATGCCGACCCCACGAGGGTATCGAGAACCTCTCACATAACTACAATGTAAATGAAATGCAAGAAAGAAAAGGAAATACAGTCCAGGGTCCCCAGCGACCCAGCTGCTCCTGCCCGTCCTCACCACGCCTACGTCTCCCCCCGTCTGAACCCTGTCACAAAGTGGGAAGTCAGTGACGTAAAAGTAGTAGAGTAGGAGAAATATAATAAAACAAACCGTGAAGACAACCGGAGCAACCACCCTCTCAAGGGAGGAAGGCAACCTGTACACCTGTATCCTGTATTACCCCCCCACGTCGGACAACTAAACCGACGGCCCATACCGTACCTGCAGAAACCTGACCACGTCGGACAACTAAACCGACGGGTCGCACCGCTCAGCACCACCTCGGCGCCTCAACCCCCACAACTAATAAGGGGCCCCACTACGTCACCTCGTGGGTATACACGGTCATAGACCACTTTTCGGAAAAGCGCACCCTTTGCGGTGGCCAAACCGCGGGTGCGCGTGTTTGCAGCCTCGAGCCAAGTAACCATAACCATCATCATGTCAGTATCATAATATAAATAACAAGAGTAATGCGGTAAAGTGTATAGTCAAACAAGGTAATAAAACGCGCACTCGAAGGTGGCCCGCCAACATATAGTTATTAAAAAGAGAACACACCGTCGGAAACCGACGCTAAACACTATGAAGAACCCACTAACATGCATAAGCTATCACCCATCACTGTTTAACCCCAGTACACTTAGAATAGACCCCGTCCAACATGATAGAGTTAGAGGCTAGGACAAGTAAATATACACCCACCTGTCACTGTAGCGATCAAGGCTCGACTTTCCTCGCGTCCCGACACGCTCGTCCGGGCTCACACACCTGCCGCAAGGACGTCAGCACCAAGACTCGGATCAAAACACGTCAAGCCGACTCCCCCGATCGGTCCCACGCATGACCCGCCGGTTCGGCGCCCGGTCCCGAGAGGCTCCCCGCGCCTGTACACGGGGCTGTGCGCGTGCCCAGCCCCGTGCGGGTTCACCCCCCGCACGCGGGGCTGGCGCGCGCCTGGCCCCGTGCGGTCACCCCCGCACGGGGGCTGGGCGCGTGCCCGGCCCCGTGGGGTCACCCCCGCACGGGGGCTGGGCGCGTGCCCGGCCCCGTGCGGGTCACCCCCGCACGCGGGGCTGGGCGCCGCCCGAGCGCCGCCCCGTGCGGTCACCCCCGCACGGGGGCTGGGCGCGTGCCCGGCCCCGTGCGGGTCACCCCGCACGGGGCTGGCGCGGTGCCCGGCCCCGTGCGGGTCACCCCCCACGTGGCACGTGGGGCTGGGCGCGTGCCGGCCCCGTGCGGGTCACCCCCGCACGTGGGGCTGGGTGCGTTCCCGGCCCCGTGCGGCACTGCCCGCTGCGGGGCCGGTGCATGGCCAGCCCCGTGCGGCTCACTGGGTACGCCGCCCGCTTGGGGGGGGGGGGGGGGTTTCGCACATGCGCCGGATTCCGGAAAGAATCCGTCGCCTGTGCTCCCTCCTATTTTTCCGGAAACTAACAACAAGAAGAAAACCAAGAATCTACACAAGAACCGTAAAACCTCCGTCTCACCTCGGTTACGATGACGATGGTTGGGGGAGGAGGGATCGTCCGTTCTTGCGTGGCCGGTTCCGGGGAAAAAGGTGAGCAGTGGTCTTTCCTTTCCTTGCTCGTTCCGCCGCGGTGCTCCACGCCGATCCACGCGAAGAGGAGGGTTTGGGGAAGAAAACTCTTGTCCGCGCTCGGGGTATCGCGCGTTAAGGTAAGAGGAAAAAGAAGGGGGTTCCTGAAACCTAATTCCCAAACGCTATATTTAATTAGTTGTTTTGGCACAGTTGGACTAAACCCAAATTGGAAAATAAAAGATTGGGCGAATGTGAAATGGGGTGGTTAAAACCAAACCTCAGCAAGGCGACAGGTTGATTTGGGGGCGAACCAGGGTCCGGTCTGCCTGGTACATGTAGGAAGTCCCTGAACAGTACAAAACTTTCGGAATTTATTTCGGGAGATTCCGGAGTCGGAATCCAAACACGATCGCGCCGCCGGTCTCCGTTTCGCGAGCTTTATTATCCAAAAATACCCGCGAGCCCCGACCGGTCTGCCCAGAATGAAGGAAAAATAATTCACACCCCAGACCCCTTAGTCGATAAACGGTTCAATAAAAATTCAAAGGGAGGACAAAGGGAAAAATAAACTCGCGGTTATTACACCACTCACCTCTAAAAACGAGTTTCGTCCTCGAAACTCAAACCCGGGTGGTGGTGAAAAGGTCGGGGTAGCACTCCCTCATTCTTAGATTCCAGCTCCCAAGTTGCTTCTCCCGCTCCTCATGGTTGCTCCAGAGTACCTTCACGTAAGGGATAGCTCGGTTTCACAGCGATTTGGTCTCCCTTACCAGGATCCTCACAGGGGTTTCCTCGAAGCTTAGGTCCCTCCTTAAGTTCGAGTGTAGAAGCATCCAGGATGTGTGAGGGGTCGGAGAGGTACTTCCGGAGCATCGAGACGTGGAAGACGTCGTGGACTCGGTCGAGGTTTGGTGGTAGGGCAAGGCGGTAAGCAACCGGGCCGATTCTCTCCAAGATCTCGAACGGCCCCACGAACCGTGGGCTCAGCTTGCCCCTCAGCCCGAACCGCTTAACTCCTCTGGACGGCGAGACCCGCAAGAAAACATGCTCTCCTACTTGGAATTCTAGGTCGCGGCGCCTTTGGTCCGCGTAGCTCTTCTGGCGACTTTGGGCGGTCAGCAGGCGCTGTCGGATAAGGCGTACCTTCTCTTCCGTCTCCTCCACTAAATCGGGGTCCCAAGAATTTCCGTTCTCCCAAGTCGTCCCAACTAATCGGGGATCGGCAGCGCCTTCTATACAAGGCCTCATAGGGCGCCATCTGGATGCTGGCCTGGTAGCTGTTGTTGTAGGCGAATTCCACGAGAGGTAGGTAGCGTGACCACCCGATCCCCCAGTCTAGTACACAGGCGCGAAGCAGGTCTTTGAGGGTTTGTATCACACGCTCCGACTGTCCGTCTGTCTGGGGTGGAAGGCTGTGCTGAACTGTAGTTTGGTCCCCATGGCCCGCTGAAGGCTCTGCCAAAACTTCGAGACAAAGCGCGTGTCTCTGTCCGAGGTGATCGATGCCGGCACTCCATGTAATCTCACGATCTCGCTGATATAAGCTTGGGCTAACCGTTCTCGGGTCCAGGTCGTATGGATTGGCAGAAAGTGTGCTGACTTGGTCAACCGGTCGACTACGACCCAAATTGCGTCGTGGCCCTGTTGTGAGCGTGGGAAACCCGTGACAAAGTCCATGGTGATCTGATCCCACTTCCACTCTGGCACCGGTAGAGGCTGTAGCTTCCCTGCTGGTCGCTGATGCTCGGCCTTTACTTGTTGGCACACTAGACAATGAGCTACGTGTCGGGTGACGTCCCCCTTCATTTTGGGCCACCAGTAGATCTGTTTGAGGTCCCTGTACATCTTCGTGCCCCCTGGATGTGCCGCATAAGGGGCCTGGTCTGCCTCGGTCAGAATTTCCTCCTTCAACTCCGACGAATCCGGCACGCAGATCCGTCTGCGGAACGGTAGGGTGCCGTCGTCTTCCACTGCAAAGTCGCTCTCTTGGTCCAGGGAAAATTTGTCTCGTACACGCTGTAAGTGCGGGTCGGTCTGCTGTCCCTCCCGGATCTTCTCAAGTAACGTCGGCTTGACCACCAAGGTTAGGAGTTGCATAACCATGCCTGTCGGTACCACCTCCAACTGCATTCGTGCGAACTCCGCTATCAAGTGGTTCTGCTCCGTTATCGCGCTCCTTGACGCCCCTTCTTGGTGCCCTTTCCTGCTCAAGGCGTCCGCCACCACGTTTGCCTTTCCGGGATGGTATTGAATCGTCAAGTCGTAATCCTTCAACAACTCCAGCCACCGCCTCTGCCGCAAGTTTAATTCTTTTTGGGTAAAGATGTACTTAAGACTTTGATGATCCGAGAAGACGTTACAGTGGACTCCAAAGAGATAGTGCCTCCATAGTTTTAAAACGAAGACTACTGCGGCCAGCTCCAAGTCGTGTATCGGGTAGTTCTTTTCGTAGTCCTTCAGTTGCCTGGACGCGTAGGGAATCACTTTCCCCTGTTGCATCAGAACACCGCCCAGGCGATCCTCGATGCATCGCAGTACACCTCGTAATCCTCTCCGGGTGTCGGTAGTACAAGAATTGGTGCCCTGGTTAACCTCTTTTGAGTTCCTCAAAACTCTCCTGGCATTTGACCGTCCATATGAACTTCTCCCCTTTCTGGTTAACCGATTTAAGGGGGGTAGCAATCTTCGCGAAACCCTCTACGAAACGCCTGTAATATCCCGCCAATCCGAGGAAACTGCGGACCTCTGTCACCGTCGTCGGCGGCTGCCAGTCGACCACGGACTCCACCTTCTTCGGATCCACGGCGATTCCCCGCGCCGAGATCACATGTCCTAGGAAGCCGACCTCGCGTAGCCAGAACTCACACTTCTTGAGTTTAGCGAATAGTTCCTGTTCTCTGAGAGTTTGAAGGATCGTTTGCAAGTGGTCCTCGTGCTCCTCGTCGGTAGTGGAATAAATCAAGATGTCGTCGATGAAAACCACCACGAACCGATCCAGGAAGGGTCTGAAGATCTGGTTCATCATATCCATGAAGACTGCGGGGGGCGTTTGTGAGTCCGATAGGCATGACCGTGAACTCGTAGTGGCCATACCGGGTCCGGAAAGCAGTCTTCGGATGTCCTTGTCCCGAACCCGGAGTTCTGGTGTTGCCGCTTCCGGTCCTCCAGTCACGTCGAGTTCTCCCTTCTGGCACGGGTGACCGCAAAGCCACGTTCCACCGTAGTGGCTCTGTCGACCACTTTCTGGAAGGTGTGCAGTTCAGCTGCTTGCACCACCTCGAAGATGTTGCTCCGCAGGCCATCCACAAAAGTTGCGCCTTGTGAGCCTCGTCCCTTATGACGAACGGGACGCAGTTTGCTAGTCGGACGAACTCCCGCTGATACTCCATCCCGTCCGGTTCCCCTGCTGGATGTGGTTCAAGTCATCCTCCAGCTTCTTCTTGACACTGTTGGTGAAGAAGGCCCCGAACAGCTCTTGTTTGAAGGTTGTCCAGGACGGAAGTGCGGTACCCTTAGCAGGATCGGGGCGTACCGTCTTCCACCACAAGCGGGCGTTCCCCTCCAAGCAGTGGACTGCTAGGGGAACCCGCTCGTCATCCTCCATGAGTAGGTCTTCGAAAAGTTTCTCCATCGACCCTACCCATTTCTCGACGACCCATGGATCGGTCGTGTCTCCTTCGAACGTGGGTGGGTCGTACTTCTTGAAGTCTTTCAGATTGGCCCGCACCCGATCCCGCTCGGTCATCACAACCGTCCCCTCCCTCGCGGCGGCGGCAGCCACGGTAGGGGCAGGCGCTTTCACATCTTCTTAACCCGAAATGGCTGAGGAGAGGAAAGGTTCCTTTTTGAGGGTACTCCCGGGAACAGATCCAGTGGAGACGGGGTGGGGCCTGTAGCTCAGAGGATTAGAGCACGTGGCTACGAACCACGGTGTCGGGGGTTCGAATCCCTCCTCGCCCACAGCCTTCCCAAAAGGGAAGGCCCCTTACTTTACCTCTGGGGGTAGGAAAATCATGCAGGTGTGACTACAGTCTCCTCCAGAGTAACCCTGCTGGTTGTCCCCGGCGCCGGTCCCGTAGCCGCCGCCGGCGGTGGTGCTGTCAGTGGTGCCGCGGCCGGTGCTGTCGATGGTGCCGCGGCCGTTGCTGTCGACCCCTGTGGGGGAACCGGGGTGACCGTCACCGTTGCGGCCTGCTGCTGTTGCGTCAACTGACGCACGTGCTCAGTGAGGTTGGCCAGATTCCCTGCCATCTCCCGCAATTGCTGCCGCAGGAGCTGGTTCTCCGCGGCCGTCGACGTCGTCGCGTCTGCTTCTGCGTCCCCGGCCGATGATCTAGTACGGGCCATGTCTGTCACAAATCACAAGAGTCAACTTTAGGCTACCCTACTAACAACAACCATAAAGGGAGAGAAAGGACTCAACATTTTCCCTCCCCCCCTCGGTCACTCACGTTCTACAGTCCTATGCCCTACCCATTTCATTCATGTGTAGGCAAGTGAGGTGTTCCCACGGATGTCGGCATTAACTGTTGTGATTGAAAGAACTCTCTGATACCATTTAATCTGTCACGCCCCCGGGGGTTTTGTTTTAGCGGAAACGATTCGTAGAAAAAGTCAAACATTTGACGTGTAAAATTTTTTTTGTAAAAGCGAACCCCTCTTCCCCGGCGCATGCCCAGACCCGCCACACATACAGGATCACTCTGCAAACGGACAGAGTCTCCCCTGTATGTGCATGGCGTAGCATTCTGTACATGTTCAAACATACACAACCTTTCAATCAAAACAATTATTAACATACAACCAGCATTCTAACTTATTTAAAACGTATGGCCGTTCAGTTTGGAAAGGATAAATCCACAGTTTTAAAAAGAGCGCCTACCCGGCGCTTACGTTTTGAAAGCGAGTTTCGAAACCAGCATAAAACCACAAGGTTTTGAAAACGGTGTCCACCCGACACCAAGTTTTGAAATCCCTTTTTGAAATCCATAAATCCACAGGGTTTTGAAACCAGTGCCCACACGACACTTCTATTTTAAAAACGGTTTTCGCAATCTTTTCCTTTTCTTCTGCCTTTTTCATTTTCAAATGGCCAATAAAATTTAAAAGGGAGAGTAACGCATAAAAGGATAACTAAATACAACTCATACCGACATCCATGCCGACCCCACGAGGGTATCGAGAACCTCTCACATAACTACAATGTAAATGAAATGCAAGAAAGAAAAGGAAATACAGTCCAGGGTCCCCAGCAACCCAGCTGCTCCTTCCCCGTCCTCACCACCGCCTACGTCTCCCCCCGTCTGAACCCTGTCACAAAGTAGGAAGTCAGTGACGTAAAAGTAGTAGAGCAGGAGAAATATAATAAAACAAACCGTGAAGACAACCGGAGCAACCACCCTCTCAAGGGAGGAAGGCAACCTGTACACCTGTATCCTATATTACCCGGCCACGTCGGACAACTAAACCGACGGCCCATACCGTACCTGCAGAAACCTGACCACGTCGGACAACTAAACCGACGGGTCGCACCGCTCGCACCTCGGCGCCTCAACCCCACAACTAATAAGGGGCCCCACTACGTCACCTCGTGGGTATACACGGGTCATAGACCACTTTTCCGGAAAAGCGCACCCTTTGCGGTGGCCAAACCGCAGGTGCGCGTGTTGCAGCCTCGAGCCAAGTAACCATAACCATCATCATGTCAGTATCATAATATAAATAACAAGAGTAATGCGGTAAAGTGTATAGTCAAAAGCAAGGTAATAATACGCGCACTCGAAGGTGGCCCGCCAACATATAGTTATTAAAAAGAGAACAACCGTCGGAAACCGACGCTAAACACTATGAAGAACCCACTAACATGCATAAGCTATCACCCATCACTGTTTAACCCCAGTACACTTAGAATAGACCCCGTCCAACATGATAGAGTTAGAGGCTAGGACAAAGTAAATACAACCCACCAGTCACTTGTAGCGATCAAGGCTCGACTTTCCTCGCGTCCCGACACGCTCGTCCGGGCTCACACACCTGCCGCAAGGAAACGTCAGCACCAAGACTCGGATCAAAACACGGTCAAGCCGACTCCCCCGATCGGTCCCGCGGCATGACCCGCCGGTTCGGCGCCCGGTCCCGAGCGGCTCCCCGCCTGTACACGGGGCTGTGCGCGTGCCCAGCCTCGTGCGGGTTCACCCCCGCACGCGGGGCTGGGCGCGCGCCTGGCCCCGTGCGGTCACCCCCGCACGGGGGCTGGGCGCGTGCCCGGCCCCGTGCGGGTCACCCCCGCACGTGGGCTGGGCGCGTGCCCGGCCCCGTGCGGGTCACCCCCGCCGTGCGGGTCACCCCCGCCGTGCGGGTCACCCCCGCACGTGGGGCTGGGTGCGTGCCCGGCCCCGTGCGGCCACTGCCCGCCTGCGGGGCCGGGTGCATGGCCAGCCCCGTGCGGCTCACATGGGTACGCCGCCCGCTTGGGGGGGGGGGGTTTCGCACATGCGCCGGATTCCGAAGAATCCGTCGCCTGTGCTCCCTCCCCTTTTTCCGGAAACTAACAACAAGAAGAAAACCAAGAATCTACCAAGAACCGTAAAACCTCCGTCTCACCTCGGTTACGATGACGATGGTTAGGGGAGGAGGGATCGTCCGTTCTTGCGTGGCCGGTTCCGGGGAAAAAGGTTGAGCAGTGGTCTTTCCTTTCCTTGCTCGTTCCGCCGCGGTGCTCCACGCCGATCCACGCGAAGAGGAGGGTTTGGGGAAGAAAACGCTCTTGTCCGCGCTCGGGGTATCGCGCGTTAAGGTAAGAGGAAAAAAAAGGGGGTTCCTGAAACCTAATTCCCAAACGCTAAATTTATTTAGTTGTTTTGGCACAGTCGGACTAAACCCAAATTGGAAAATAAAAGATTGGGCGAATGTGAAATGGGGTGGTTAAAACCCAAACCTCAAGCAAGGCGACAGGTTGATTTGGGGGCGAACCAGGGTCCGGTTTGCCTCGGTACGTGTAGAAGTCGCCTGAACCGTACAAAACTTCCGGAATTTATTTCGGGAGATTCCGGAGTCGGAATCCAAAACCGATCGCGCCGCCGGTCTCCGTTTCGCGAGCTTTATTATCCAAAAATACCCGCGAGCCCCGACGGTCTGCCCAGAATGAAGGAAAAATAATTCACACCCCAGACCCCTTAGTCGAAACGGTTCAATAAAAATTCAAAGGGAGGACAAAAGGGAAAAATAAACTCGCGGTTATTACACATCCCCACAAGTGCACTTATATTCGCCATAACATACTCATTGCCTTATACAGTTACTGATTTTAAGCTTACCCACCTGAAGCGCTTAAACCAAGGCAAACCTGAAGTCGCTGAAGTGTGCAGACGCTCACAGTCCAAATTCTGCCGAAACTGCATCCTCGGTGCACGTCGCGAAAGCCTCGACTCCAAACAGCTGAAAGTACCCCGAAATCAAAGTCTGCAGATCCAACGGGTCCAGCAACACTTGCAAACACCCCTGGGTACAACAGTAAGGCCCAACATTACACTTTTATTCCAAAATTTAACTAAGTACACATAGTCTGAAAATCAGTCCCGAAGATGTAATTATTTCACCTACAGCGAGAACTCAGAAAATTCCAAAATAAATACTGTCGCGATCGTCGCATCGATACCTTCAAAACGAGTACCTGCATGTCAAATTCCGAGCCCCGTAGGCCGAGTTACAAATTCCACAATACAGGGCGCTCACAAACACACAACCACACATCTGTAAACTCTTGTACAGATAAAGGGAGGAAAGTATACCTCCGGGAAAGCCTCAGAAAAATCCAAGAAAAATACTGTGGCAATCCTTGCGTCGAGTAGATGAAAAATGTCCAAAGGCTCGTCTCCATCCGATGCCCGGTTGCGGAGATAAAAATCCGGGAAGATGGTGTTGTCCAGAATTTCCATCAGCGGCAAGGAGGGTTAAAAACGTACCCGGAACCCCAAGCAGAACTCAAATCTGAGAAAAGTGGACAATACATGAATTGTAGATCTACCTCTCGTGAATCCGTCGCCACAAAAATCATCCAAAAATATTATCGGGGTGGCTCTGTGGACCTCTCAGACCAAACTGCGACGATAACGGGCCTGCGATGAAAATATGTCGCTCTGTGCCACAATGCCGAAGTCGTCGACGCCGCGCCTTCCAAAAATTCCGAGCTTCCTCCACAAGATGCACGACAAGGTGAGCAACAAATTTGGTGAAGGGCCCTCAGGCCGGAGAGCTCGGGAAAAGCTCGAAAAAGGTAGTGCAAAGGGCCTATTTATAGGCCCACCCGAAAAATCCCAAAAATGGGCTTTGGGCCGAAATTTCCGGGCGCAAGGAGAATCGGGCGTGAACAGTGTTGGGCCTGGCCCAACACTGTAGCCGCCCGAAACACCCACGGTCTGCCACGTCGCACCCGAACAGCGGACAGCCACACCGGCCATCCGCTGCTCGACACGTGACGCGCGGAGATGCCGACGCGTGGACCGCACCCAGCCCCCGACCGCGCCCACGTGCGCGCCTGCGCCGCCGCCTGCCACCCTGCACGCACGCGCCCCGAGGCGGCCTGCACCCGTTCCGTGGACCGCGTGAATGTTGACCGGCCAATCAGTGTGCGCCACGTGTCCCCCAACCGGTCCACCGTACACCCGCCTTTCCCGTGGACCGCGCCCGCTGCGCCGGCCCAACCGGGAGCCGCCACGTGGCCGCGACCGGTGCACGCCTCCGCGGTGGACCGCGCACCTGCCCGAGCCTGCTCCGCCGCGCTCCGCCGCCGCACGCCGCCGCCGCCGGTGCCGGAACAGTACCCTAGCCTCAAAAAACGTGCCGAATCATCCGGACTCCGAAAAATGCAAGTGAATAGTCCATTTTCATCGTTTTCGCGCGCTGAATCCAAATCCGAAGTCCATTTTGCCAAATTCCAACTCTAAAAATTGCCGAAGGCATCCGGGAAGATGTTCCTTGATCCAAACTTCGCGCTGAGTCCAATTTTAATATCTATAGCGCGCGAAACCACTTCTAAGCATCCGACGGGGTCATCAGACTACTCTCGTGATCCACTACACACACCGAGTCCATCATTAGTGTCCAATAGGTGCACAAATACCACCGACACGCCACATAGGCCACCAGGAGCTGCTGGTCAACCAGTAATCTCGTCGTTGGGATCCAGGTCCTCACATCCTCCCCCACTAAGGAAAGTTTCATCCTCGAAACTAGCTCAAATCCCCCAAGAGTCACAAATACCACGGGTAGGTATCCATCAATAACGCCTCCAGCTCCCGAAACATCACTCACTCCCCGTGATTGCTCCCCAACAACAACAACAACAAGTACGGCATGGCCCGATATGCAATTTTCTCATCTCTCGAGCCAGAAATCGCAACGGGCTTCCCTCGCACTCCAACAATCACAGATCTCGAAGGGGCAAGTCAATCACGAGCGAGGGACCCAAAAACACATCACTCCTGAGCTGAGACGTGAAAACCATAGGGGCTCCACCAAAATACAGGGGAAAAGAAAATAACAACTAGTGCTACTTGCACCAACACCTCACCCTGGTGCCAATCTCAACAAGGCGACCCGAAGTATACCCACGCATTCATCAAATAAGGAAAAGAATCCAATAAGCTGCGGTCTTCACTCGGTTACTTCCCGATCCAAAACCACCCGAGTGGACTATTCAACCGCAGGCTACCCTCAAAAGGAATCCTTAAGAGACACAATCTCATGCCATAGTTGGTCACTCAACATGCCAACCTAACCCCAACGGACCCACGGGTCGAAGTCGATCTCTCAACTAATAAAGGACACCCTGACGGGGACCAAACCGTCGATGAACGGGAGTGAAAATTGGCTCGAAAGGCGATCATAATGCGGATGGCCAAACTCGTGGTCAAAATCCGAACCAACAACGACAATCCGCAAAAATCCCACTCAAGATGCTGAGTAATCTGAACTGATAGCCAAGCAGGCATGGCCTACGCTCAAGTACATCAATCAAAGCTGGAAATAAAAGGCGTACTGAAAGGCTCAACTGTGGAATCCAAGCTGCCTGCAAAACAGCGGTACATCCTGCCACAATACTCATAGGGTTGGACTAATGAAGTGTGGACCGAAGATCAACCCACGGTAACTCTACCGCCACAATGGGAGGTATCCCTAAAACACACCAATCCATATCCCAACACTGGAAACACTAGCATTGGCGCTGGTATCAGTCTCATTATCTATTGGCCATACTCTCCCGGCACTGCCATGTTTAAGAAGCTCCTCACCTCAAGAATAAATGTTGGTCTCAGCCAAACTTGAATAACATCCATTTGGTCGGGTTCCACCGCCGCCCTTACGGCTCGAACAAAGTGACCCAAGAAGGTATGCTTCTGAAGCTACAACTTGTACCTCAATAACTTGGCATACCGCTTCATCTACACGGGCATGGTAGCACATCCACAAAGTGCTCCTCGTGCTCCAAGTCGCTCTGGGAGTAAAGCAAAATATCCTCGGGAAACACCACTCCCAGTCCGTCCAAGTACAACTGGGACATACGATTCCTCAGATCTTGAAGTCATAGGGCATTAGTCATTCCATTTGGCCTCGCTATGCCCTCATAATGCCCTTACCGTGTCCTGAACGCCATCTAGGCGAAGTCCTCGGCTGTCTGATTCCGAGTAGGTACTCGCATCATACACTAACTGCCGGAGTATAACTCCATCAAAAGGTCCTAGATACCATCCGGACTTGTCTACACTCGAACCATAAAAGGACCCTCACAGTCGTGTATCAACGACGTGGCATCACCACCGTATACCAACGGCGTGGCATCACCGCCGTATACCAACGGCGTGGCATCACCGCCGTATACCAACGGCGTGGCATCAGGTCAAACAGACCCCTCGATCCATCAGATCCTGTAACTGCGCCATCAGCTCTCTCAGCTCTACAGGCGATATCCAATGAGGTGCCGTCGAGGGTGGCGCGGTTCCCCGAACCACGTCAAACTCAATCTCTATCTCCCTAACCGGCGGCATCACAAACAGCTCAGGTGAAATCACACCCGGGATCTCGTGGCAATAGAGATATCCTTGGGTCCCGGTGCCGCCGTAAGCACCTCTCACATTGTCGCTATAACCTGCGTGCTCTAACTATCCCAACCATCAAGCCTCCTCTCGTCTGCCTCCCAGAAGGTCAAAGTCCTCTCTTTCTGCAGTCTAACATCCTGTGGCATTGTGCCAATCAATCTCAAGCACAGGGTCGAAACACCGAACCGCCACAATTACCAATAAGCCTGCCGGTACAACTCGCGGCCTCAACTGCATTGGACATGATCCACAAGCCTCCTCCACGTGCACAGCACTAACAGGAACCTGTACCTCGAGTGCACGTGGTAACAAATCTGCCTCTAGTCCAAGCAGGAATGCAACATGCTCTAACTCCGACTGCGGTGATGAAATCACACCTGCGACAACTCGATCCACTACCGTGGCGCCCTCCAATCGGGCGGCACAGATTCATCCACTCGATGCAAGTGGTTGTCGCTCAATCTGCAAGGAAAAATCTAGACCAAACACAAAGGGAGCACGACCTCTGTCTCTGCTCACACTGAGGCGACGAATAAGGTCCTCCGCAGATAGCAAATCCACGCTACCGCTGCGCCACTCTGATATAGATGCTGATGCTGCCATCAGGGTCCACCTGCTCTCTGGCATCTCAGGAACCCGTCATCCTGGAAAGGAAATCAGAAGTGCCTCTGCCGGCCGATTTGTCCTCCATCACCCGGCACTAAGCGCCAAAATCCAGAACTCGCCTCTGGCGGCAGATCCCTATCCAAAGGAACTGCAGCGCCATGCTCCATATACAATGCCTACTCCATCGAGGCGTCCAAGATCCAAAATCTGTACATGAGGGACCAAATAAACTGAAAGGTATTCTGGCGCAATCCACTCCAAGCCACATATCCCATGCGCCTCGTCCCTCGAACCTGGAGCGCGCAGTTCAACAACTGCCAAAAACTCTCTAGCACAGGGAGGCTCTCAATTGATCACTCCATCACCACCAACCACGACTCTGCCTCCAAAGGCTCCAAACTCAATCTTACGAGTCGGGGTGGTTCATCTGCCAAATCTGGCTCAATAGATCGATCGCGTCCCCTCAGCTCACCAGCTGTCAACTATCCACCTTGCCTCGGTGCCTCGGCACTAGACATTGGCACAGAGGGGGCTGCTCACTCCATCGGTGCCACAGCAATCCCCGCCCCTGAGGATACTGCAACCGGGTGGTTTCAAAAGGAAGCACTGTCGAGCTGCCCGTTGCTCCGACAACTGTGTCACTAAAACCAGCTGCTCGCTCACTCTGCCGCTGATAAGCCTCTGACAATCCTGTCATCTGGGTCCGGAGTTCTCTGACCTCAATCCGGGTGTCCGGCCCAAAACCAACCACTCAAGCTCAACCACTATGACAGGATACACACGGGTCAAAACCCAGCGTCGGGGAGACACAGCTCGCCACGACGAAACCGCAAAACAGCACACAACAACGCTCGACCCAATCCAGCGAAAGTCTAAAGCATGTCACCCGTTCCACAGCATTATGTTGTCTGCAGCCAACATAATCACTTAGGAGAATAAACATGCCAATCACTCCTCCCGTCCCTGGGGAGGGGTATAAAACTCAATCAGGACTCTTGCTATAAATCACGACTCTCACGAAGTCAACCAAGGGTCAAACCATAAGCCTAGGGTTTCTAAGTCCACCATGACCTACAACCTAGGCTCTGATACCACTCTAATCTGTCACGCCCCGGGGTCGAAACTGCGACCCGGGCTCGCCAACAGATCCGTCACCTATGCCAACCTGCATAGGCGAAGCGTCCTACCTGCAAGAAAAGTACTACAGCTAAACAGATATCAGAGCTATAAATAAAAACCTGCTGTATAACTAAAATCAATCACTGTACAACTGGAAATAATACAACAAGATCCGCCTCCGAAAAATAATAATAATAATACAATGTCCTCAAATACAAGCTCTGAACCCAACCGGGAGGTATCTCCAATAAATACAACAGTGTACAGTCTCTCAATACGTAATATCCTCACTACAACAGTCTCTCAAAAGAGGAAAAAGAACAACTAATCTACTGATGATCTCCTCTGAAGGGGTACCGCTACTCTCCAACGACGGGTAGGGATCTAGCTCGCGACTCCCTCGCCTCGATCAACAACCGCAGAATCAGCAACACCCGCTAAGACTGTGCAAAACAAAGGAGAGGAAAGAAAAGGGGGGGGGGGGGGGGGGGGGACCCCCAATGGGTGTGAGAACTACACCAAAAAGGGAGTTCTCAGTGGGTACCACCGCCAGACCCGACGGTCTGCCCACCAAGTCCTCAAGAGGCAAAAACTAACCAAAGCCGTGAGAATGAAATAAGAATGCTGATGACGCTCAACAGCTACTATGCCTCCCTCTAAAAGCTCAAGAGGGGAGAAACAAAGAATGGTATGCAACCACTAGCACATGAAGTGCACAATCGACCCATTCGAGCTGACTGCCACATCTGGTCCAGTCAACCTGCGCCCCACCTACGACCACCTCCCACTGACGGGCAGGAATTACATAGGGCGTCCAAACGGACTAACTCGCTATCGAGTAGTGGCTCATGCAGGCTATAGTCAAAATCCACGCTCTCTCTCAGAACGGAATGGTCAACAACTCAAGATCACCAAGCCTCTCGCACAATGGTCAACAACTCACCAACTCTGTCATCACTCACAACTCACCAACTCTGTCATCACTCACAACTCACCAACTGACCGGCCAATCACGGTCTGACCGGAACCCAACACGGTCTAAAGCCTACTCCGGAGCGGCGCTCGAGGGGAGCGACCCACACGAGCAAAGTATCTCAGTAACAAGTAACACAAGTATCTCTAGATAGCAGGACTAGATCATGACTATGATCAAAGTGGGAAAGCCCAACCACTAAAGAAGACCCCGGTCCTCAATCAGATGCAAAAGTACTCAAATAGTGGGAAACTCCGTCCACTAGAGAACTCTGATACCCAATCTGATGCATAAATAAATATCCGATCAACCGCCCAATATCCGCGGTTGCCGCAAAGCCCCACAACTAATCCAACCTGTCCCAGACAAGTCCCGACTACACTACCCAGACCACTGCTCGAACCCGAGCAACACTGACCACTTGACTAGCAAAGGCGGAGAAAGGAAAAAGCATGGTTTCTCCTAAGTCAAGTTCCCATAAGTAGTGCAGCAGTAAAAGATGGCCTAACTACATGACCATACAAGCATGCAAATGTCCTCAAGGAAATAAAAGGGGGTAAAGCATAATAATAGATCCTTTAGGAATAAACAACATGCCGGAATCCCTAAAGAAATAAACCTGTCCACAATCCAGGGTCCATCAACAGAATGATCATAATAACTCCTCAGAGTACAAATCCGCACATAGCTACGAAATCATGTCCCAAAGCATAAACCAACCACATGAAAGGCTATGTGCTAACATGGCATGTTACATAATCTCATAGGGTAACATTATCCTAGGTAAGCTTACACTAATCATCACATAGATGTCCAAGTCATGCAAGTCCTCAGTATACCTCATAAATACTATTCTTGCAATCATTTATACAAATATCATTATCAAGCTTACCTACCTACCAACATAAACCATGTACCCTAAACATGCATGCATCAGTCATAGAGGGGTGACATCCCCACAAGTGCACTTATATTCGCCATAACATACTCATTGCCTTATACAGTTACTGATATTAAGCTTACCCACCCGAAGCGCTTAAACCAAGGCAAACCTGAAGTCGGTGAAGTGTGCAGACGCTCACAGTCCAAATTCTGCCGAAACTGCATCCTCGGTGCACGTCGCGAAAGCCTCGACTCCAAACAGCTGAAAGTACCCCGAAATCAAAGTCTGCAGATCCAACGGGTCCAGCAACACTTGCAAACACCCCTGGGTACAACAGTATGTTGGGTTATATGTAATAATGGATCTAAATAGGGGAAAAAACACCTGGAGGGGGGTGAATAGGTGTAAACAATAAACACTAAAAAAATCATTGCGCAATAAAACCCAATGCGGAAATATAAATGAACACGCAAGATTTTTATGTGGAAAACTCCAAACCGGAGTAAAAAACCACGGGACCGATAACACGGTGATATCCACTAGAATTAAACACGTACAAGGTGATATACCGTACTCACAGACGACTCAACCTTTTCCATACGCTCCTAGTTGATCTTCTCCGCTCGCTCCGCAACGCGTCTCGAATCCACGATCTGCGTCCAACGCCGAATCCACGGCGTCCAACATCGAGTCCACGACGTCTGACCGAATCCACGGCCTTCACCCAGTAGCACGCTTCGAATCCACGAACGTACCTCGCTCCGAATCCACGAGAGCGGTTGCACCTTGAATCCACAAGGCCACGCGAGTCCACGCGCCGATTTTGGGGTAAATCGTTGTTTTTGGGTGGTGATGATCCGCCGAATACTTAGATCAAAGATAGATAGGAGAAATACCATCTAAGTATTCATTAGTTTGATTCAACTCAAGATGTGAGTATGAAAACCTAGAATCAAACTAATCAATATAGATGAAGAAACATAGAGTAATATCTAATGATTTCCTTTCTTCTCTATATGTGGATCTTAGGGCCGTATAAAAGATGACGGCTACTTTTTCTATTCTGTGGATTTTTTGGATTCACTGGATTAACTGGATTAACCCTAGAAAAAAAAAAATCATAGGGTCTATTTATAGGTTAGAAACCCTAGGAAGAAGATAAGGATCAAAAACTGTCCGTTTCTGGAAATTTTCACGACGGCGATCCGGATCGGATTAGCTGTGATCCGGATCGTCGTAACGAGTCAGGCAATTCCAGAGAAACAGGGTTCGGGATCCGGATTGTAATCCACGATCCGGATCGTTCATGAATTTCAGCAAATTCCCATGTTCGGGATCCGGATCGAAATGGCTCTGATCCGGATCGGATTTGCCAATGAACAAACACCCTTCGGGATCCGGATCGGACTGTCTGATCCGGATCCTGAACATGTCCCATGTCCAGTTCTTGATTTTTATGCGATAAAACATTCTTCAAAGTGTTTCTACACTACAAGAAGTATTCGGATCACCAAAAATATTTAGTTAAACTTACCTGATCCTTTTGAATTCTTCTTTTTTGAGATTGAGGTATATGATCCAAACTTCATTCATCTTCAATCTTCAAGACTTAATACTTTCACGAAATGCGCCAAAACAAAATCCGTAACAATCTCCCCCTTTGGCGGTGTAGTGGCCCTGATTCCCATGCAACGTTCTTCCGATGAATCCATTGTTGGAGCACCTAGTGTTGGTGTATCTGGCCCATGGTGCATCAATGGGATGCCACAGATGGACCCTTTGAGATATTTTAGCTGTTTTGGCCTTCGGCTGGGTTTGCCGAAATTTCTGTAAGGATTTAGGCCAAACAGAGGTCGTGGATGGATTCAGCACGGAAAAACGCTTGAAAACGACTATTTATTTGCTTAATTTGGAGTCTGGATGCCCAAAAACGGACACCCGGAAGTTTTTAGTGGAAAATGGTGCATGGGAGGGGCCGTAGACCGCCGGGATGCCACGTGGCGGCCTGTCATTGGCCGGTTCAGGATGCGCGGTCCACAGAGCTGCGCGGCGGGGTGCACAGACCCGGCGCATGGACACGTGGCACCGCCTGATTGGCGGGCGCAAGGCGCGCGGTCTACCGGGTGAGCGCGGTGGTGCATGGACCAAGGCGGGGGCACGTGGCAGCCTCCGGTTGGTCGGTGCACGCGGCGCGGTCCACGGAATTCCGAAGTGGAATGCGTGGACCGGGTGTAGGGGACACGTGTCGCTTTCTGATTCGCGGGCGCACCGTGCGCGGTGCACGGGGCCTGGGCTGGCGCCTCGGGGCGCGTGCGCACGTCGGGCCATGCCGCGCGCCCGGCGGGGCCGCCGACCGGCTGGCGGGTCAACCGGGTGGCCACGTGTCACCGCCTGATTGGCGGGCGCCAACCGCCTTCCTGTGCGGGGGCGGGCCACGTGGCAGCCTGGGAGTGGCCCGAACAGCTGTTTGCTGTTCGGCGGGCCACGTGGCGGCACCAGGAGGATTCGGGCGTGAACAGTGTTGGGCCAGCCCAACACTGTAGCCGCCGAATGTTCGGGGGCCCGAAAGTTGGGCCCAAAAGCCCAATGACTTATTTTTTTGGCTTTTTCCGGGGGAGGCCTATAAATAGGCCTCTTGGGCCTCGCCTTGGAGCCTTTTCCCGAGGGTTTTCTCCACTTGTGTTCTTCACCAAAGTTGTTTCTCTCCCTCTTGTGCATCTTTTGGCGGAAGATCAGGATTTTTGGAGGCCGCGACGACGGCGACTTCTGCATCGGGGTGCGGAGCGACGATTTACTGTTGGAGTCCCTTTTCCGTCGCAGTTTAGTCTGGGAGGTCTACCGGGCTACCCCGATGTTATTTTTGGACGATTTCTGCGGTGACGGTTTCGTAAGAGGTAAATATACAACTTCCGTGTTGGGACACTTTTTCTGGAACTGAGCTTTTCTTGGGGTTCTGGGTACATTTTTTAACCCCCTTGGCGACTGTTGGTTGATTTGGACAGCCACCTGCTTGTCGGATTTTTATCTCCTCATCCGGACATCGGAATTCGACGTTTCAGGACTCTGTCGACATGTACTCTTCGCGAGGATCGCCGTCATATTTTTATTGGAATTTTTGGAGGAGGTTTTTCAGGTGAAAATTTCGTGTTAATGGGACTGTTCACCACAGATTTTGGGAATGTGGAATTTTTGTGGATTAAAGTGTAATTTTGGTGTATGTTTGTACCCAGGAGGTTGTGAGCACTTCTACCGTGTTGTTGGCTTGGTGGGATTTGTGATTTGACTGTTTGGGCTTCTCAGCTGTACGAGTTCCGGGCAGGTTAGCACTTTCAGGTGGGTGACCTTGCTTCCAAGAACCCTGGACTGTGTACTAATTCTATGTGTGTAGGATCATGCATGTTAGAAATTGGAGTATTAGCATGTGTAAAACTGTATGTTGTATCTTGTATATCAGTTGATGAATCTTTTGATTCCTACTTTATGTTAAGTAGTGAAATCTTGGAACTTGACCTAGCACCCCTGTCATATGTATCATGTTCAGCCAGTCTGTAGAAAACTCCAACTTGGGCTAGGTTTTTATTGCTCTAGACATTCCACATCACGATACTTCATTTCACTATGGACTTAGCTTTTCCTCGCCCGAGTTGTGGGCCGAGAGGTCGGGTGGTGTGGGATGCATTTGCACTCGTGTCTGGGGACCAAGTGGAGTTGATAGCAGTCTGTAGATTGATTTCTTTGGGAGAGTGATAGTGATGGTAGATCTGGGTTCTTGGAAACTGTCAGAGTGACAGTGAGTCTCAGCTGTGTAGATTCCAGCCAGTGAGTGAGTCAGTGATTTTGTTTGTAGCCGATCTTGTTGATCGAGGATTGGATCATAGCCTGCATGAGCCACATTTGAGCTTTACAGAGATACTTTACAGAGATACTTGTTATGGGTTACTTTGACTCGAGCGGGTCGCTCCCCTCGAGTTCCACTCCAGAGTAGGCGAGACCGGGTTGTTGTACCGGCGAGTTTGAGCTTTTCTACCGCGACTTGTTGTTGCATTTGTCCCTCTGGCTGTGCTTGTGTTGGCAGTCATGGACGCCCTACGTAAGTCCGCTCCTCCGGGACGTAACGGCAGTAGGTTGGCGCAGATTTGACTGGACCCGATGGGCAGTCAGTTTAGATTGGGTGATCAGGGAGGAGAGTTAGTGTGGCATCATGTCTTTCTGTTCCACTGTTGAGCATCTAGTTAGAGGCATAGTAGCTGTAGAGTTACTTTTCCCAGCTTTCCATACAGCACTGCATATGTTACTTTTGCCTCTGGTAGACTTAGTGGGCAGACCGTCGGGCTTGTTGGCGGCACCCACTGAGAAACTACTGTGGATGTAGTTCTCACACCGTCGTGGTGTCTTCTCCCCAGGGACTTTGCTCCGGTTCCTGCAGCTCCTGTTGCTGATCCAGCTCCTTCTGACCGAGGTAAGGGAGTCGCGAGATAGTTCCCTTCCTGTCATCTTCAGTGTGTGAGTAGATGTACCCCTGTACTATTTTGGTGTGTGCTATGTCGAGTGACTTTGTAGTGAGGTTTTGAGTTGTACCTTTCTTTCCTGCTTTTCTGAGAGAACTCTTGTGTTCTGGTGAGGTTGGTCTGTATATTTGTGAGTTGTAGTTCTATTTTTATGTATTTTATTCCAGCTTTTTCTCTTCAGCTCTGATCCTGCTAGTGTAGATGTTTCTTTGCAGGTTAGTCCGCTACGCCTATACGGGCTTCCCATATGGGCGGCGGATCTGTTGACGAGACCGGGGCGCAGTATCGACCCCGTGGGCTTGACAGGCGGTTTTCGTGACAAAACACAGATCCACTAAAAAAAATTCAAAAAGATATTTTTGTTGCTATCACCATACAACAAAAATTACAATGGAGATCCATACAAGAGATAAACTCCTAAAACAGACTCTAGACTTAGACATCTGTACTCTCTGCAAAAAGAATCATTCTTGACAAAAGAGAGATCGTTAGATACCTCAAGAATATTTAGCATTCCAAAACCTAACAGAGATAGAGTTTATGCTCACCATGACATTGAGTAATTCAGATATGTAATAAGATCACAATCAAACATTGACATATCTTCTAAGCATAAGATTCCAAATGTCCTAACTTTGCTTTGTTAGTAATCAAACAACTCGTTAGTTATAATACATGTCCAAATAGTTAGTCGAATAGTTAGTAGGACATGCAACAAATCACAAGATAAAACCAGAAGTTGTGATACTTACCTTTCACCAAAGTCAAAGTTTGTTCTAAGTTCTCACCAAAAGTTCAAGTTCTCACAGATTTCAACAGAGTTCACTCTAAACTCTCTCCCCCTTTTTGGTCACAAACTAAGCCAAAATTCAAAATTTAAGGAGAGTTAAAAAGTTCAAAATCAAGAAAAAACCTGGAACTAAAAACTAAAAAAACTTAAAAAGGAACATTAAAACCTAAAAACTGAACCTGCACAAAGAAAGGTTAAAGACCTAAAGTTCCTGCACAAGAAGATAAGAAAGAAAGTCAGTCAGTCTGAAACAGAACTAGTGGGATTGGTACAATCCAACTTCTTCAAAATTGCTTGAACCATTTTTGACATTGTGGAGCACTTTCTTTCATCTTATGTGCTCAGAGATAATCTGTTGGAGATTTGTAGACACACTGTCTAGTTCAGCAGACAATCTCCGCTGTTCTTGTCGAATTGAGGACCATACATTCGCTTTTGCCGTGTGTCTCCAGGATGTGAAGGATGTAGTATAGATCCAGACGGTGCATCTTGACCTTCAGTCCATGGAGATTCTCTAGGGAGAGAGCGAGCTCTAGCGAGGGGTCTATCAATCTGAATTTCAGTTCCCCTCGAATTCTTTCGCCTAGTGTACTGCTTGGTTGTTGAGGAAGATTTCATCAGCTTCTTGTTCTTCAAATACAACTTATCTTCTTTGTCAACAGCTTGCTTGTGTGCTTGTTTACAAATCTCTTCCCAGTCTTCTTCATCTGATTTCTGAATCATTTTGACAAACTTTCCTTGTCTCTCCTTGATATGGGTCATCTTGTTCTCTTTTTATAGAATACGCACTAGGTCCTACCATTGCTACCAAAAAGGAAGATTATCCCGGCGAACGCCATTGGTGCAAGTACTTAATAGATTTAAAGTCCTGTGAACAACAACTCAAGAACACCGAAAAAATATTAATTTCAAAGATGAGAAAAATTGTACCCAAACAATCATTATCGTGTAGAGAGACTAGGAATCAAAATAGTTTTGCAAAAGGAAATTTAAAAATAGATCAATTGCGTGATTTGGAAAATCCCTTAATGCCCTAAAACCGAATTTTCCGAAATCGAAGCCCAAAATCGTTTAATCGCGAGAAATACCTAGCATTAATCAAAGCTAATTACCCAGAGTTTGCTATTTCAAAAGAAATTTGCTAAAACCATTCCACCAATGAAAAAGTTCCATGATTTCCACTCACGTTTTTGAGTAAACAGGAAAGAAAAACAGTGAAAAACCGAGATTTTGATCAATAAAACTTACTTGGAATCAACGAACTCGAGTTTGAAAGGCTCCAAGAAGGATGAAATTTAGAGAGAGGAAACTCTGGAGTTTAAGACACAAAAGATTGGAATAAAAGAAAATCAAAATCCTCTTGTTCTAATAAAACCCTAGCCGTGATCGGATCGTATCGAGATTTCGATCCGGAATCGGCTACAGAAGGAAACACCTACGTTCGGGATCGGATCATTCATGTCCGATCGGAGCGGCTAAGCTTTTTCTTCAGAATAATTTAGAAAAATTCAATAAAATCCGAAAAAGTATGTAAGCATTTTAGCTGTAGTAGCCGCTGGTTTAAAATGTTCTTGGGTCTACTTTTGGTTTCGTTTATTTCGCAATTCGTTTCGGGGCGCTTGAGGGTGATCGAATAATTCCTTGTTTCCGGACAGACCGTCTGGGGCGCGGGTATTCTTTAGTTAATAGAGCTCGCGAAACGGAGAACGGCAGCGAACCGGTTTGAATTCCGACGCCGGAATCTCCCAGAATACAATTCGGAAGGTACTAACGTTCAGGTGGTCACGCGTTTTTCAGGCAGACCTACCCGGGTTCGCACCCGACTTGTTACCCGCTTTTGACTTGAATTGGGTTCATTCCCGTCCCCAACTTAACCGCTCCCGCCTTTTTCCGGCCGTACAACTTCACACAACCCCACA
>JAQNDB010004248.1:0-24766 GCA_029204045.2 Tillandsia leiboldiana | reverse complement strand
ACACCGGTACTGATGCCTACTATGCCCACTAACTCACTCTCAGCTGTCGGGATGCAAACCGGTTCCTGACCGACACGGGCCCATCCCATAGGCAACAGACCGGCTCCTGACCGGGCGCGGTCATAGTACTGTCAACAGACCGGCTCCTGACCGTCACGGTCTCAGTACTGGCAACAGACCGGCGCCTGACCGTCACGTCACAAGTAACCCGATATAGTCGGACTGGACTAAGACTCTACTTAAGTGGGAACAACCCTGCACTAAAGAAGTCCCGATCCCCATCCCCAAATCTGATGCACTAATACAGTCCGGTCAACCTGCCCGAAATCCGCGGTTGCCGCGAGTACCCTGTCCTCAAACCTGCCTGTCCCCAATCCGCAAAGCTGACTACACATCCCAGTCCCTGCTCTAATCAGAGCATACTATCCCCTATGTCTAAGGTGACTGGAGAAAGAATGAAATATGGTTTCTCCTAAGTCAATTCCAGCATGATAGTGTAGCAGAAAAAGGTGGCCTACTAGGTGACCATTCCAAGCATGCCAAAGTGTCCTTTTCTTGATGAAACCTTTTAAGTACTCTAACCCCATGTCCAACCTTTCATCAAACATTCAACATGTTATGGATTTAGGCATGATTTTTCCAAGTAATTATACTCCATTCTAAAGCATGGAAACACAACCTCTAACTTGTGTTTTTCTGACAGCAAATATTAACAAAGAAACCATGATCTCATACAAGCATGCTAGGTCCATTCACAGTTCTACTAAAACATGATCAAGGCATTCCAATAGGCCTAGTGACAAATCCTAAGTGTTGGGTTATATGTAATACGGATCTAAATAGGGGAAAAAAACACCTAGAGGGGGTGAATAGGTGTAAACGTATAAACACTCAAAAATCGTTGCGATAAAACCCAATGCGGAAATAAAATAATACGCAAGATTTTTACGTGGAAAACTCCATCACCGGAGTAAAAACCACGGGACCGATAACACGGCAGAAATCCACTAGAATTAAAACACGTACAAGGTGATTTACCGTACACACTTACGACTCAACCTTTTCCATACGCTCCTAGAGGATCTTCTCCGCTCGCTCCGCGACGCTTCTCGAATCCACGATCTGCGCCCAACGCCGAATCCACGGCGTCCAACGTCGAATCCACGACGTCCGACCGAATCCACGGTCTTCACCCAATAGCACCCTTCGAATCCACGAACGTGCCTCGCTCCGAATCCACGAGAGCGGTTGAACCTTGAATCCACAAGGACACGCGAATCCACGCGCCGATTTTTGGGGTAAATCGTTGTTTTGGGTGGTGATGATCCGCCGAATACTTAGATCAAAGATAGATCGGAAATACCATCTAAGTATTCATTAGTTTGATTCAACTCAAGATGTGAGTATGAAAACCTAGAATCAAACTAATCAATATAGATGAAGAAACATAGAGTATTCTCTAATGATTTCCTTTCTTCTCTATATGTGGATCTATAGCCGTATAAATGATATATGAATGACGGCTATATGATATGTGGATTAACCCTAGAAAAAGAGTCATAGGGTCTATTTATAGGTTAGAAACCCTAGGAAGGAGATAAGAATCAAAAACCTAACATTTCTGGAAATTTTACGGACGGCGATCCGGATCGGATAGCTGTGATCCGGATCGTCGTAACGAGTCAGCCAGTTCCAGAAAAACGAAGGTTCGGGATCCGGATCGAAGTGCTTGATCCGGATCGTTCATACAGTTCACCAAACATCAACGTTCGGGATCCGGATTGCGAAGCATGATCCGGATCGTTCAAGGAAAATGGTAAACTCACTGTTCGGGATCCGGATCAAGAGACTACGATCCGGATTGACTGGTGTATGAACGAACCACCTTCGGGATCCGGATCGAACAACCTGATCCGGATCCTGAACATGTCCCAAGTCCAGTTTTTGATTTTTATGCAATGAAAGATTCTTCCAAGTGTTTCTACACTACAAGAAGTATTCGGATCACACAAAATCTTTAGTTAAACATACCTGATCCTTTTGAATTCTTCTTTCTTGAGATTGAGTTAAATGATCCAACTTTCTTCACCTTCAATCTTCAAGACTTGAGACTTTCACGAAACTACGCCAACTCAAATTCCGTAACAATCTCCCCCTTTGGCGGTTTCGTGACAAAACACAGATCCACTAAAGAAAATTCAAAAAGATATTTTGTTGCTATCACCATACAACAAAAATTTACAATGGAGATCCAAAAATTTAAAAACATGAGATAAACTCCTAAAACAGACTCTAGACTTAGACATCTGTACTCTCTGCACAAAGAAATCATTCTTGACAAAAAGAGATCGTTAGATACCTCAAGAATATTTAGCATACAAAACCTAGTACAGAGATAGAGTTTATCTAATCATCATGACATTTGAGAATTCAGATATGTAAGAGAATCATAGTCAAAAACCAACATATCTTCTATGCAACTAAAAACCAAATGTCACAAATGTTAGTCCAACATCAACTTGTTAGTTATATTACATGCCCAAATAGTTAGTCGAATAGTTAGTCGAGACATGCAAACAATCACAAGATGAAAACCAAAGTTGAAGTTGAGATCATACTTACCTTGATATTCATCATCAAGATTTTCACAATCATTGTTCAAGTTCCCTTACCTTGATGTTCATTTACATCATTCTTGTAGAGATCATACTTACCTTGATATTCATCATCATTGTTCAAAGTTCTCTCTAACTCTCTCCCCCTTTTTGTCACAAAACAAAGCCAAAATGTAGTTAAGACTACGAAATGTTAGGAGAGTGAAAAGTTCCAATAAAACGTAAAACCTGAGAACTAAGCTAAAGTAAGTATAAAACTAAATCCTAAAGTCAAAATCCTGCACAAAAAGAAAGGAAGGTGCAGTTCAGTCGGAGGAGTCGGAGCTGGTACAACTCAGCTTGCTCAAAATCCCTTTAAGCATTGTCGAAATAGTTGAACACTTCTTCTTGATCTTCTTGTGTTCAGAGGAAATTTGTTGAAGTTCTTTCGATATCCTCTCTTGTGCAGCAGGAGTCTTTGTTGTTCCTGGCGAAGCGATTCCAATACAGCAGCGTCTGTATCCTGTCTTTTCGAGTGTGATGGATGCTGTCTAGAAGCAGATGGTGCATCCAATCCCGTAACCCATGGAGATTCAGTTTTGTAGAACCCCAGAGAGTGAGCGAGCTCTGTAAGAGGCCTACTATGATAACTTTCACTTCTTAGAATTCTTTCGTCTTGTATATGCTTAGTTGTTGATGCAGATTTCATAAGCCTTTTGCCTTTGACAGATTTCCTGTTTTCCTCATCAATCTTCTGTTGAACATCTTTGAAGAATTCATCCCATTCTTCCGTATCGTACTCTGAGCTGTCCTCCCTGCTTCGGTTGTCTTATCTCCTGTTGAAACATCCGGTTCCCTTTTACAGAAGTACTCTTGTGCACCATTGTGACCAGTAACAGGATTAACCCAAAGAGAGTGCCATTGATCAAAGTGCTTGAGTTAAGAGAAATTGTCCTGTGAAAAACCAACTCAAGAACACATGAAAAAATTGTTAATTTTCAAAGATGAGAAACATTGTACTCAAACAATCATAATCATGTAGAGAAGCTAAGAATCAAATTAGTTTGCAAAAGGACTTTTAAAGTAGATCAATTGCATGATTTTCGAAAATCCTTATTATAATGCCCTAAAGCCGAAATTTTAGAAATCGAAGCCTAAAATCCGGTTAATTCAGGAGAATACCTAGCATATAATCAAAACTTAATCTACCCAGAGTTCTTATTTCAAAAGAAATTTGATCAAAAAACCATCCACAAACAAAGTTGATATCCAAGGAAATTCATCACGTTTGAGGAGGAAAAGAGAAAAACGGTGAAAAAACCGAGATTTTGATCAATAAAACTTACTTGGAGTTGAAGAACCTGAGTTTGAAAGCTTCCAGGAAGGATGAAATCTAGGAGAGAGAGGCCTCTGGAAACTTTGGAACAAAGATTGGAGTAAAGAAATCAAAAACCCCTTTCGTTCTTTATAAAACCTAGCCGCGATCCGGATCAGTTCATAACTGCGATCCGGATCGGCTACCCGCAGTGAGAAACTGCGTTCGGGATCCGGATCGGCAGATACAATCCGGATCGTCAGCCCGCAGAAGAATTCCTGCGTTCGGGATCCGGATCATCTAGCCCGATCCGGATCGGCCCCAACTTTTTCTTTAGAAAATTTCAGAGAAATTCAAGAAAAACCAGAAAAAGATTGTAAGCACAAATGTGTATCAACTTTAAACAAAAATCATCGTTTCATACAACAAGAATTAGATTATGCCAAATCTATCATAATATCCAAAAATGAAACGAAAATTTACAAAAATTAAATCCCTTAAAGTTGAACACCTTCAATCACATCTAACTGGATCTTATGGGTAATGCCTTTATCAAATCATCAATTCAGTAAAGAAAATGAAATACAAAGATCAATAGATGTTTGAAATCCCAAATATAGTAGATAATGTATCTAGACAATCTGTTGAAGAGAGTGGCTCTTTGAGCATCTTTCATTAAAAAAACCAACCTTATACCAACCTTGAAATTTGACAGAGTCAAGTATTTCAACATGCATTTTACCTTAATCAAAAATTTGAACAACCATGCTTGGTATACATGTGGTAGCTGCACACAATACTCGGACGACCGAGGTGGTAGCTCTTTCCTCCATGTGGTGGTAGTTTTCACACTCCTCATTGGGATGTAACTCTTTCCACATCTTTTGAGCATTTTACCTTTTCTATGACTCCCCCTCAATTGGCTATCAATTATTTAAGATATAAAGTATTCAACCAAATATTGATCTCGATTTCATACTCGACTAAGCAGTCAATAAGATAATGACTATACCAGAGATCATAGAGAGAGAGAAAATGACTTTGATCACTTAGAAGATGATTTAATTACATAAATGATCATTGCAACAGTGAAATATTATGATGGCAAAAGCATAATAAATTTCTAAATGTGCGAAAAGATGCAATTAAGTCAATTATGATCTATGCTCAATTTATGTCCTATGTACAAACATAGATAATGAACAAAACAAAAACAAATACAAACCTATCCTAAGCAAAGATTTCAAAAAGAAGATTATTTCAAGGAAAGCATCCCAATTGCTTTTCGTAAATGAATAAAACGTTTTGATCCAAAGGTTTTGTTTAGAATGTCAGCTAATTGATCCTCAGTTGAAATATATGAAAGTTGAAGAGTATTTGATTCAACTAGCTCTCTAAGGAAATGATATCTAAGTTCAATATGTTTTGTTCTAGAGTGCAACACAGGGTTTTTAGAAATGTTAATAGCACTAGTGTTGTCACAAAGTATTGTTACCGAAGATGCTGAAATGCGGAAGTCGCTCAATACGCTTTTCATCCAAATGAGTTGAGTTGAGCAACTTCCAGCTGAAATGTATTCCGCTTTCGGCAGTCGAGAGTGCTATGCAGTTCTGCTTTTTACTGTGCCATGCAACAAGGCAATGGCCAAGATAGAAGCATGCACCACTCGTGCTTTTCCGATCATCCACTGATCCTGCCCAATCGGCATCTGAGTATCCAACAATATCCAAACTTGTTCCCATAGGCTACCAAATTCCGAAATTAATTGATCCTTTGATATACCGGATGATCCTTTTCACCGCTTTCAGGTGAACCTCCTTGGTGCTGATTGATATCTCGCGCAAATCCCAACACCAAAAAGATATATCCGGGCGACTAGCCGTGAGGTAAAGTAGACTTCCAATCATACTTCGATACAATTTCTCGTCTACATTCTCACTAATGTGATTCACTTCCAAGTCCCTTGTGGCTAGTTCCCATTGGAGTCGGAAAATCTTTACAATTTTCTAGATCAAACTTTTTGACCAACTCCATTGCATACTTGGATTGACTCAAGTGAATACCTTCATCATTTGTTTAATGTGCAATCCAAGGAAATAAGTCAATTCGCCCATCATGGACATCTCAAATTCGCTTCCATGGTCTCCGCGAATTTAGAAGCATCGTTATCTCTTGTTGCGCCAAATACTATGTCATCGACATATATTTGTGCTGCAATGAAATTGTTTTGATAATGCTTCACAAAGAGAGTCCTATCAGCTCCCCCTCGAGTATAGCCCTTCTCCAAAGGTGCTTTGTTAACCTTTCGTACCATGCTCGCGGTGCTTGTTTCAGACCGTAAAGAGCCTTTTTCAAACGAAACAACATGGTTAGGTTGTTTATGATCTACAAAACCTTTCGGTTGAGCCACATAAACTTCCTCATTTAAAACACCCATTTAGAAATGCGCTCTTAACGTCCATTTGAAATAATTTGATTTTAAAATGACAAGCAATAGCAAACAGTATACGAATGGACTCGAGTCTAGCTACAGGGGCGAATGTTTCGTCAAAGTCTATACCTTCTACTTGAGAGTAGCCTTGAGCAACTAATCGTGCCTTATTCCTGATGATAGTACCATCCTCATTTTTCTTGTTTTTGAAGATCCATTTGGTACCTATCACATTGTGTTGCTTTGGAGGCTTCGTTAATTCCCAAGACTTTGTTTCGCTCAAATTGATGGAGCTCTTCTGCATTGCTTTAATCCAGTAGTCATCCTGAAGAGCTTCATCTATATTCTTTGGTTCGATTAAAGATACGTAGCAAGCGAATCCACAAACCAACTGCCTCCGAGTTCTGACTCCTTCTTGTGGATCTCCAATAATATTCGATCCCGGATGATCTTGGAGATTCGTAACGTTTGTTGAAAGGAGTACTCGGAGATATATGAGATGATTCCTGCACATCAGATAAACTAGAAGACCATTAGATGCACTCATTAATATTGGAAGTATTATTATGAGAAGATGCCCTAGCAGGCGAATCATCATCTCGAGGATATCGAGGGTAGATTTCCAGTTTCAAGTGAAAAGCTTCATCTACTTAACATTTATAGATTCTACGATCGTCTTAGATTCAATGTTAAATACTCGATATGCTCTGCTATTCGTTAGAAGAACCCAGAAGATCCCTTCATCACTTCGAGAGTCGAACTTTCCAAGATTTTCACGGTCACGTAAAATGTAACATCGACTCCCGAAGACACGAAAATATTTGATATTGGGTTTTCTACTAAACCACAGCTCATATGGTGTATTTAAAGTTCCTGGGCGCAAGTAAACTCTATTAATGACATAGACAGCGGTGTTCACAGCTTCAGCCCAAAAATGTAGCGGTAAATTCCGGCTATGAAGCATCACACGCGCCATCTCTGAACAACCCTGTTCTTGCGCTCAACAACACCATTCTGCTGAGGTGTATAGGGTGCCGAGAATTCATGTTTGATTCCATTTGAAGTGCAAAAATCAATGAATTTTGAATTTATGAATTCTCCACCTATATCACTTCTAACACGAATGATCTTTTCATTCTTTTCAATCATAATACGATGGCAAATCTCATGAAAAGAGTCAAACGTATCAGCTTTCTCTTTTAAAAATGCTACCCATGAAAACCGAGAGAAATTATCAACCAATAAAAAATGTACCATTTACCTCCCAAAGATGGTTGACGGGTCGGCCCCATTAAGTCCATGTGCAAAAGTTCCAAGGGCCGTTTTATACCAACGTGGTTCAAGTTCTTGTGTGCAGTCCTAGACTGTTTTCCCTTTTGGCAACCACCACACACAATGTTTTGTTTAAATAAAAGCTTTGGAACCCCCTTGACCACGTCCTTGTTTGAAATTCTAGTAAGTTCCTTAAAGTTTAAGTGACCTAGCCTTTCATGCCAAAGAGTTTCATTATTCAAAGCGGCTAAGTTACAATTTTCAGAAAAATTTATTAGGAACAACATAACAATTGTTTTCAGATCTAACCCTTTTTAAAAAGAAGACATGGTCCTTATCAGTTACAACGCATTCAACAGATGAAAAGTTAACTGAAAAACCATTGTCGCAAAGTTGACTTATGCTTATGAGGTTAGTCTTAAGGCCATCAACAAATAAGACGTTTTTCAAAATCGGGCCATCTGGAATAGCTACCGTCCCTTTTCCAACAATTTTGGAAGATCGACCGTCTCCGAAAACAACGTGTCCTCCGGAGATTTTCTCAAGATTTTGAAAACTATTTTTGTCACCGGTCATGTGACGGGAACACCCGCTATCCAGATACCAAGACGAACTATCATATGCATGCAAGGAAACATTGGAAACAAGACAAGGGAAAATTTCACCTTTGTGCACCCAAACCCTTTTGGAGTGCGTCGGTAATGGTCGAGAAGTTATATGCCTAGGTGAAGGCGTCTTGTTATAGCGATTGTTGTTCCTTGATGAAATCGTCTTGCGCGATGAACTACCAAATCTCTTTTCATTTGAAAAGTTTTGCTTTGATTTTCGGGGAGGAGCCGTCTTGGTAGTTGTTGCAAGAGGTCTTTGAGATGAGCGTTCGACTCCCGTCTTGCAAAATCTTCTTATGTGCCCTGAAACACCACAACGAAAACATACCTTAGATCTTGACGATCCCAAAGAGGATGAAGTAGGTTTGTTGTCGTTGTTTGTCTTGAATTCCGGTGTCGGAGGAGGAGATACCGACTGAGGCACAAAAACTGTCTCACTCGAACTTGGACTGTTTCCAGTTTGAGTGTATCCGAGGCCGAACCTATTTGATTGACCAAGACCAAGAAGTCTATCCAACTTACTCCTTCCTGAAGAGAATCGCTGTAAGTCATTCTTGAGTTGGAAAATGGTCTTTGTCATTTCCAGGTTATCCTGTCGAGCCTCGTTGTAGAGCTTTGAGAAGTGATTCGCGTTATCCACCAGATTTGTATGTTCCTTCTCAAGTTGCTCATTGGACTCTTGAAGGGAAGCATTTGCCTTTATCAGGTTTTCCCTTTCCACTTCAAGAGCGTTTGAGAGAGAAGTCGCTCTTTTTGCTTCTTCTTCGAGATCATGCACTCTCCCTCTCAAACTCTTGTTTTGCTTAGCCACTTTCTTTGAGTCCCTCAAAAGTCTGTGGTAGGCTAGAGCAAAATCTTCACCTTCCGAATCATCCGATTCGTTGTCCGTTGCGTTCTTTTCAACAGTGGAGTTGGACAACGACTCAGATGTATTTGCCATAAAGCACATGAAGGGTGAAGATACGGACGCGTGGAATGCGGTGGAGCTCTTTTCTTCATCACTCGAAGACGACTCATTTGACGTTGAGTTGTCATCCCAAGTGACGACTTGCATCGCCTTCTTCTTTGCCGGATACTTGTTAGGACACTCCGTTGCAATGTGGCCGTAGCCTCGACATTTGAAGCATTGTAGTTGTCCTTCTGAGCTTTTCTTATCCTTTGAGAAGTTCTCTTGCTTTCTTGACTTGTATCCTGAAGTACCCTTGCCTTTGTTCGACTTTCCGAAGGATGGAGATTTGCTTGAATTACCCCTTCGAAAGTTGCGGCGAAACTTCCTTGTCAAGAGAGCGAGCTGCTTCTCAAATTCCTCCATAGAAAGGTTCTCGTCATCGTCTGAGGAGGATGTATCCGCGTCTTCTTCCTTAGTTGTTTTCAACGCATAACCTGAAGACTTAGAAGTGGATGCCTTTCCAGAAGAATTGTTAGTAGTAAATGTCATTTCATAAGTTTGTAATGAACCAACTAATTCTTCTACACGTATTTCGTCCGGGTGTTTAATAGTTTCAATGGCAGTAACCTTTGGGCGAAAACGTTCAGGAAGAGTTCTTAAGATCTTTCTTACAATCTTAAATTCTGGAATCTTCTCTCCCAGATTAGCACATGAGTTTACGATGTCTTGCAATCGTGTATAGTAGTCCGTGAAAGATTCATTTTCTGCCATTAAGATAGAGTCAAACTTGCTCGTAAGCATTTGCAGTTTCTGAATCTTCACGAGGTTAGTTCCCTCATGTGTAACCTGAAGAACATCCCAGATTTCTTTCGCCGTCTCACATGCCGAGACGCGAGAGAATTCAGTTTGAGATAAGGCATTAAAAATAGCATTAATTCCCTTGCCATTGTAAGAAGATGAATCTAACTCTTCCTTGGTCCATTTCGACCTAGGTTTTAAGGTGCGAACATCACCATTAAATTCAGTTGGATTAGACCATCCTAATTTAATTGATTGCCACACCCGTTCGTCGATGGAAATTAAAAAGGCTTTCATCCGTACTTTCCAGTACGCATAATTAGTTCCATCGAAGAATGGGGGTCGGTTGATGTTTCCACCTTCAACCATTGTTTACAACCCTATTCCCGCTCTGATACCACTTGTTGTGTTATATGTAATACGGATCTAAATAGGGGAAAAAAAACACCTAGAGGGGGGTGAATAGGTGTAAACGCATAAACACTCAAAAAATCGTTGCGATAAAAACCCAATGCGGAAATAAAATAATACGCAAGATTTTTACGTGGAAAACTCCATCACCGGAGTAAAAAACCACGGGACCGATAACACGGCAGAAATCCACTAGAATTAAAACACGTACAAGGTGATTTACCGTACACACTTACGACTCAACCTTTTCCATACGCTCCTAGAGGATCTTCTCCGCTCGCTCCGCGACGCTTCTCGAATCCACGATCTGCGCCCAACGCCGAATCCACGGCGTCCAACGTCGAATCCACGACGTCCGACCGAATCCACGGTCTTCACCCAATAGCACCCTTCGAATCCACGAACGTGCCTCGCTCCGAATCCACGAGAGCGGTTGAACCTTGAATCCACAAGGACACGCGAATCCACGCGCCGATTTTTGGGGTAAATCGTTGTTTTGGGTGGTGATGATCCGCCGAATACTTAGATCAAAGATAGATCGGAAATACCATCTAAGTATTCATTAGTTTGATTCAACTCAAGATGTGAGTATGAAAACCTAGAATCAAACTAATCAATATAGATGAAGAAACATAGAGTATTCTCTAATGATTTCCTTTCTTCTCTATATGTGTGGATCTATAGCCGTATAAAATGATATATGAAAATGACGGCTATATCACTATGTGGATTAACCCTAGAAAAAGAGTCATAGGGTCTATTTATAGGTTAGAAACCCTAGGAAGGAGATAAGAATCAAAAACCTAACATTTCTGGAAATTTTACGGACGGCGATCCGGATCGGACTAGCTGTGATCCGGATCGTCGTAACGAGTCAGCCAGTTCCAGAAAAACGAAGGTTCGGGATCCGGATCGAAGTGCATGATCCGGATCGTTCATACAGTTTACCAAACATCAACGTTCGGGATCCGGATTGCGAAGCATGATCCGGATCGTTCAAGGAAAATGGTAAACTCACTGTTCGGGATCCGGATCAAGAGACTACGATCCGGATTGAACTGATGTATGAACGAACCACCTTCGGGATCCGGATCGAACAACCTGATCCGGATCCTGAACATGTCCCAAGTCCAGTTTTTTGATTTTTATGCAATGAAAGATTCTTCCAAGTGTTTCTACACTACAAGAAGTATTCGGATCACACAAAATCTTTAGTTAAACATACCTGATCCTTTTGAATTCTTCTTTCTTGAGATTGAGTTAAATGATCCAACTTTCTTCACCTTCAATCTTCAAGACTTGAGACTTTCACGAAACTACGCCAACTCAAATTCCGTAACAATAAGTAGGAGGTTTACAACATCACCCACCTCGAGCGCTAATCCCTAACCCAAAAGCGTATCCCACGCTCAGTCCAAAATAGTCACCACAACTCTGTACAAAATACCCCAAAGGAACATACATAAATTAAACATTCACAGTTTACAAAAATCTGTCCACTAATACCACAGTCCAAAGTTCCACAATTTTCACCTGCGAAAAATGCGCGAAAAATTCCAAGAAAAATACTATCGCGATCCTCGCGACGAGCCCGTCGAAACGAGTACCTGCACGTTCAAATCCGATTTTTCTACGCTGAGTTACAATTTCTGCAAGTGGAACACCTCAAACCAAACTGTCCAGAAAATCTGTGTCAAAGAACCACAGTGAAAGGAGATTTTGACCTTCGAGAGAAATCCAGAAAAATCTGAGAAAACTCCAGGAGACTCCTTGCGAAATGTAGATGAAAAATGCCTTTTGAATCGCCTCGATCCGACGTCTGAGCGAAAAGATACGGAAAGAAAACCGCGGTGCTGTCCAAAAGTCCGCGAAGAAAAATGGGTCAAATGGGTTCTCAGAAAACTCCAAGATCAGCATGGAAAACGAGGAACCTCAAAACACAGCAGTTGAAGTCCTACCTGTCATGAGTCCAACGGCGCAAGAATCGGCGAAATCGGATGTCGGGGTGAGTCGGCGGAGTCCAAACACTGGGAAGGGGCGAAGCGGGTCGCCGGAGAACAAGCGTCGCGCCGCGCCGTAAAATCGTGAACCTCGGGATGCGTGCCTCCAAAAATCCTAGGGCTTCGCGAAAGAATAGAGAACAGGGTGAAGAAGAAATCTCCTAAAGGTTTCTCTGTGAAAAGAAGCCCAGCAAAAGAGTAAAAGGCCTCCAAAACCCCCTATTTATAGGCCCAGCCCGTACACTATTGGGCCGGGTTTTCGGGCGCAAGTTTCGGGCGCATTGCGCCCGGAAACCCGGTCGTATAAGCCCTGTCCGACGCGCCCGAAACTTCCTGGTGATGCCACGTCGCCCCACAACAGGGGACAGCAGTGCAAAGCTCCCGCTGCGCGCCACGTATCCCCCCGCGGTCAGCGGGGGTAGGTACGGCCCGCCTGTCGCGTGCCGACACGCGTCCGCACTCGAGTGCGGCCGACCGCCCGCCTGGCGCTCCTGTGCACGCGCCGTCCCGAGGCGCCCCTCTGCGCACACCGTGGACCGCGCCCTCGTGAGCCAGCAAATCCCAAGCCGCCACGTGTCATGCGCCCGGTCCACCGCAACCCCGCAAAGTCGCTGAGCCGTGCCGCGTGCGCCGGCCATTCCGGGCACGCCACGCGTCCCCCGCCCGCGGTCCATGCACCGCCGCGCCTCCCCGTGGACCAAGCTGCGTGAGCCGGCCAATAAGAGGCCGCCACGTGGCTCAGGCCGGTCCACAAGCCTCCCCCTTGCACCGAAAATCCCCGAAAACTTCTAGAAGCCCATTTTTGGTCATCCGGACTCCAAATTTAACAAGCAAATAGCCGTTTTCAAGCGTTTTTCCACGCTGAATCCAAATCCAACCTCAGATTGGCCCAAAACCTTTTTTAAAATTTGGCAAATGCAGCCGAAGGCCAAATCAGCTATCAAAGTCTCACAAGGTCCATCTGTGGCACCCCTTTGATGCACCATGGGCCAGACACACCAACACTAGGTGTTCTACATAGTGGATTCATCGGAAAGTTGCATGGGAAAAACAAGAACACTACAGCCCGCCTCAATTTTTGTTCTAGTTAGAGACCCGAGGATTGCATCGCGTCTCTGGAGGAGGTATTAGACAGCCTTGGGAGCTTGAGTGGTGGACGATTGGATATTTACTCCCCTCTACTTGGTTGAGGTTCCGGATTGAGGAATGACTTTAGTTTCGAGGACGAAACTTTCTTTTAGTGGGGGAGGATGTAAGGATCCGAATTTCCGCAAGAGGATTACTGTTGGATCAGCAGAGCTTCTGCAGTGTGTTTGGCAGCTTCTGGGGGCCTGTACTGTGTATTGGAGGTGTTTGTGCACAATTGGACACAAGTGTTGGACTCTGGGACTAAGATGGATCACGAGGGTAATCGGATGATCCCGTCGGATGTTTAGAAGGGGTTTCGCGTGAAACAGACATTTGAAATGGACTCAGTGCTAAATTTGGGTTAAAAACACTTGTCTGGATGCATTTGGCAAATTTTGGAATTAGAATTTGGCAAATCGGACACCGGATTTGGAATCAGCGTGCGAAAACGGTGAAAATGGACTATTTATGGGTATTTTTCGGAGCCCGGATGCGAAAACACGGATTTCGAGGCTTGGCTACTGTTCTGGCGGGCGGCGGGCGGCGGGCAGCGGCGGAGCACGGCGGCGCAGCGTCGCGGGCAGCAGTGCGGGCAGCGCGCAGGCGCGGGCAGCGCGGAGGCGCGCGGTGCAGCGGTGTGAGGTCCCGGAATCCCCCGCGTAGAGTTTGCTGGTTGTTGGGCAGCTTTTGGTGGCCGTTGGGAGTGTTTGTGCGCTTGTCGGGCCCGAGAAATGGATTTGTGGTGCAATTCGGGTTTTAGTTTGCATCACTGGAGGCCTGCGTGATGTGTCGGTGGTGTTTGTGCGCAATTTGGACACAAGTGTTGGACCTTGGGCCTAAAAGGAGATCCCGTGGAAAATTGGAGGACCCGTCGAGTGTTTGGAAGTGGTTTCGCGCGACGCACGTGTCAAATTTGGACTCCGGGCGAAGTTTGGATAGAAGATTACCCCTCCGGTTGCCTTCGGGAATTTTTAGATTTGCAATTTGGCAAATCGGACTTCAGAATTGGGCCCGGCGCGAAAATCGGATCAAGTTGGCTATCCGGGGGCACTCCGCAATTTTCGGTTCAGAATTTGGAAAAATGGACATCGTTTTTGGATTCAGCGCGCGAAATCGCTAGGAATGGACTATTTACTTGTTTGGTTTGGAGCCCGGTTGAGTTGTGCGTTTTTCGAGGCATCGCGGCGCGTTTTTCGAGGTGTGGCGCGGATCCCGAGGTGGCGCGCGGCTCGAGGTGGCGTACGGACGCGGGAATGCGCGGGTCTGGCGCGCATTGGGAACACGCACCTGCGCGGGTCAGCGCAGGGGCCGCCACGTGGCGGCCCCCCGTTGGCGCCCGCGCGAGCGCGGGGGCACGCGCGCCTGTGTAACGGGCGCGTGTCCCGCGCCTGGGGGGCGCGCAGTGTAACGCGCCCGTGTGGCGGGCGCGTTACCGCACGCCGCGTGGCACCGTGGGCGCGCGCGTGGACCGGGCGCGCGCACCCATGCGCCGTGGACCGGCGGTTGTGGCCTCCCATTGGCCGGCGCCGTGGACCGGGCCCGTGGACCGGGACTGTGGACCACCTCTTTCTCTTTTCTTTTTCTTCTTCTTCTTTCTCCCCCGAGCGCCATTTCTTCTCCTCTTTCTTTTCTTCCTTCTTCACCCGAGCGAGAGAGGGAGTGAGGAGGAGATTTTTGGGGGTTGTGGCGGTGCGCCGTGGACCTCGCGGAGCGCGCGAGGTGTTCCAAACGGGTCGGTTGGGCGGTGCGACGCGTCGAGGTTGGTCCCGCACTTTTTTTTTTCGGTGTTTTTAGCACAGTTTTGGAGCGTTCTTTTGAACAGTGTTTTAACCCTCTTGCTCTTATCTGTGTTAGGGACTGTTTTACTGCACCGTTTTGCGTGCGGTCCCCGACGGCGTGCACCGTTTTGCGTGCAGACTCCGTTTTGCGCGCGGGTTTCGGCACCGTGCTCCGTTTTGCGTGCAGACTCTGTTTTGCGTGCGGGTTTCGGCACCGTGCTCCGTTTTGCGCGCGGGTTTCGGCACCGTGCTCTGTTTTGCGCGCGGGTTTCGGCACCGGTGCTCCGTTTTGCGTGTAGACTCCGTTTTGCGCGCGGGTTTCGGCACCGTGCTCCGTTTTGCATGCAGACTCCGTTTTGTGCGCGGGTTTCGGCACAGTGCATCGTTTTGCATGCGGATCGCGTGGAGGCCAATTGCAAGTGTCTACGAGCAATTGGTGGCAAATCGAGGTGGGTGGCTTGTTTTCAAGATCTATGGACTGTGCTCTAATTCTATTGATATAGAATCATGCATGATAGTGATTGGACTTGGGTAGCATGCTAGAATTTGAATGTTATTATTCCTTGTTTTTATCTGTTGATCGTTTGATCTCTTCTACTTTCTACCGCCTGTTAAATATCTGTTATCTTGGAACCTGACCTAGCACCCCTGTCATATGTTGCATGTGTAACCAGACCAGTAGAAAACCCTCACTTGGGCTAGGGTTATTTATGTTTAGACATCCACACTTTATATTTCATTCCTGGACTTAGTGTTATCCTCGCCCGGGTAGTGGGCCGAGCGGTCGGGACTTCTTTTTAGTGTGGGATGCGTTTGCACTCGTGCTTGGGAGCAGAGTGGAGTCTGGTAGATGTAGTGTACCGCTTGTCTGTACCGGGAACCGTTTTGGGTAAACGGTGGTCCCGGGTGGTCTTGTTTTCCCCTGTTGGGGTTGTCGCCACTGTGTTAGTGGGTGTAGTTTACTAGTGTTAGCCGGACCTAGAACCCAGAACCCTTTTTGACATACACATGATTTTAGTCTACCAATGTTTTCTTCCAAGCATCGCAGGGCCGCTGGAGTCTGTTCTTGTTTGATTGGACAAAGGCATCAGCCCTTCGGGGCTTGGGTAAAACACTTATTTTTCTAACTGTTTTTCTAAAGAGAACTAAAATCATTAAATATGGATTTCTTCTAGATCAAATGATTTTCAATAACAAATGTCACCTTTTTCTTGTAAATCTCCCCACTCGAAAGGATTCGAGTGATCCGGGTTCTAGGGGCCGTTCCGTTGTCGGGACGAAAGCCACGAGGGCCGAGCCTGGAACCTGTTCTTGTTTGATAGGGTTGTAGGTGTAGGTCTCCCGGGACTTTCGGGCCCTGTTGGTGTTTTCTGCGTGTCGTACCGAGGTTATTGCGTTCCCGAACTATAAGAGATCGGGAACTTCGATAGGCGGAGCCTAGAGTCTGTTCTTGTTTGATAGGGTTCTTAGCACCGGTCTATCGGGTTTCCGAACCCTTATGGTGTCGGTCTTTCCTGTGAGTTTAGTGTTCTGTTGTGGGAGCCGTCTGGTGGACGGTGGCCCCAGCTGTGTGGTTTTCCAGCCTGTGGTTGAGAGTTGGTGTTGTTGGTCGATCTTGTTGATCGTGGTTTGGACTATAGCCTGCATGAGCCATATTTTGAGCTCGACAGAGATACGCGGATACTTTCCTCGGTGGGGTCGCTCCCCTCGAGAGCCACTCCGGAGTTGGGCCTGTTACTTGCTATCGCGACTTGTCGACGCCGTCCCTCTGACTGTGCCAGTTAGTGGCAGTCACGGACACCCTACGGTAGACCCGTCCTGTTGAGGATGTGCGGCAGTAGGTGGGCGCAGGTTTGACTGACCCTTTGAGGCAGTCAGTATAGATTTGGTGAGTTTACTGTGTGTGTTAGTAGATGCATCATGTTCCATCTGTTCCTTTTCTTGAGCATCTAGATAGAGGCAGTAGTAGCTGTAGAGTTACTTTTTCCAGCCATTTCATTTCAGTATTATTGGTTATTTATGCCTCTAGTAGACTTAGTGGGCAGACCGTCGGGCTTGTTGGCGGCACCCACTGAGAACTACTTGGGACGTAGTTCTCACACCCGTCGTGGTGTATTTTCCCACAGGGACTTCTACTCCTGTTCCTGCTGCTCCTATTGCTGCTTCTTCTGATCGAGGTAGGGAAGTCGCGGAGATAGTTCCCTACCAGTCATCGTCCAGAGAGTAGATGTACCCCCGGTCTTGTTTGAGAGTTTATGTTGAGCGACCTTGTAGTGAGGTATAGAGTTGTATTTTATTTTACTGCTTGAGAGACTTATGTACTTTTGGTGAGGACCTTGTGTTGTATATAGCTTTTATTTCTAGCAGTTTTACTTTCAGCTCTGATATCTGTATAGTATAGATGCTCTTTTGCAGGTTAGTCGCTTCGTCTATACGGGGCTTCCCGTATGGGCGGCGGATCTGTTGGCGAGCCCGGTCGCAGTTTCGACCCCGGGGCGTGACAGATTAGGTGGTATCAGAGCCTAGGTTGTAGGTCGTGGTGGACTTAGAAACGCTAGGCTTGTGGTTGGACATTAGATGACTACGTGAGAGTCGTGACTTATTAGCGAGAGTCCTGATTGAGTTTCATACCTCTCCCAAGAGACGGGATGAGTGATTGGCATGTTTATTCTCCTAAGTGATTATGTTGGCTGCAGACAACATAATGCTATGGAAAGGGTGACATGTCTTAGACTTTCGCTGGATTGGGTCGTATGGTTGTTGTGTCCTGATGTTTGTTATTGTGCAGTGGACTACGATGCCTCTGAGACGTCGTGCAGTGTGGTGAAGAGGGCACATCCCGCATCTGATGGGTACCCGAGCAGCGGGAGGCAGAGCTATCAGAGCAGAGCGAGACCCAGGGTTATGGACCCAGATGTTACCGATGCCGGAGGCTGTCCGATGCCAGGAGTAGGCCATGGAACGTTTGATGCGCCTGTTGGAGCAGAGAACACAGCCAGTTGCAGTACTGCTTGAGAGTCCTCCAGCACCTCCTTCCTATGCTGTGGCATATGCAGTTGTACTAGTGGCACCGATGGAGCGAGCAACCCCCTCCGTGTCGACGAGTAGAGCCGAGGCACCGAGGTAGGGTGGATGGCGGATAGTAGATAAACTTTGGGACATCATCGGTCGATAGGGCCAGTCCCGGCAGTCGGATCCACCCCGATTTGCAGGCTTGAGCTTGGGAGCAGTGGGAGGCTGAAAACTGGATAGCAACAATGGAGAAGCTTCAGGTACACTTGGCTACGCACTTTGGGAAGAGGACGCCAAGATTTGGTGGCGTCGAGTTCGTCCTGCTGGACCACCGAGAGTGCAGTTGTTGACTTGGAACCAGTTTCGTGCTTAACTGCTCAAGGCCTTCTTTCCTGACAGTGTAAGCAGAAACTGGTAGGGGGGATCCTAGACGCCTGCAGCAGGGGAGGTCGACCTCTTCTGGAGTATGTTCGCGAGTTTTGCGATTGTTGAGCAGTGTACCCATGTCGCCCGGATGAGGCCCAGGAAGTTGAGCTAGTTGAGAGAGAACTGCATCGGAATATCTATCACTTGTGTATTCTCGACGAGTGCTGACGTTAGATGCAGCGATTGAGCAGGCTCGGGGGGTTGACCGAGGATCAGTGATCACGTCAGAGAGAGACGAGCGCCAGGGACCAGCTCCGGGAGAGACATCCAGTGCCGCCTGAGTTTGGATAGTTGAGTAGATCGAGACCCCCGGGTCCGCCATGATCCCAGTCTGAGGGTCACGTGATCTCAGAGGAGACAGAGACCAGGAGGTTCTCCACAGCCGATGTATCAGCAGCAGCAGCGGGATGGCTATGTCATTTGTGGTAGGCCCGCATTCCTGCGTCGCAGTGTGACCACAGGCAGAGGCGATGTTTTTCCGTGTGGACAGTCGGGGCATTTTCAGGCAGCATGCCTCGAGCAGTACTTACAGCAATACCGCTTGCGACGGCACCCCCTCATACCTCTTCGGGATGAAGGAACTCCGCCGATTTACCGCCAGGCAGATAGGGATACGACGTCGGGGCAGACTGAGCGCGACCACCTACATCGAGCGGATGAGTCTGTACCGCCCGGTTGGGGGGCGCTACGGCAGTGGACCAGGTTGTCGCAGGCATGTTTTCTTTACAGCAGTTTGGGTTGAGTGATTTCGGCTTTCCTGTCTGGACTGGAGGTAGAGTTGTTACCACTGCACTAGAGGTACAGGTTCCTGTTGGTGTTGTTGCATGTGGGGGAGCCTTTTGGATTGTGTCCAGTACTGTCGAGACTTGGAATTATACTGGCAGGTGTTACAGTTCAGGGGCAGCTCCACGACTCAGATTGAGCACACTGGATGGACCAGTTGTTGCGGTATTGTTCAACGGCTAATTGTGGGAATGAGATCAGTTAACCTTCCGCGAGTTGGACTAGAGGAGTTCATTTCATAGATCACCGGGGTATCCTTCCTTCAGCTGTGGCTTCAGCGGTTTGCGGCTTGGTGCTACTTTGGATCGTTGGCGACGATTAGGACTAGAGGTTGTGTCCGTATGGGTCGCGATTAGATCGTAGCTTTCGTTTTGTTGCCACGGCAGGAACGACTTCAACACTTCTCTCCCTTTCCTCGCCGGTGTGCTGATAATTTTCGAACGGAACGAAAACTTCGAAAGACTGCTCCAGAAATGGAGACGGTGCCCGAACCTGTTCTTGTTTGATTGGGGCAAGGGCATTGGTGCTTTCGAAAATTTTCGGACTTTTCGTTAATTTCAGTCGTGTTCTAAATTGAGAGTTGTGGTTGACGACTTTCCGCTGGGGGGGCCTTTCCCTTCTTGTTGGTTGTGTTGGCGTTGTACGTGTAGTATTGGACGAGTAGAGTTGGTCGTTCTTCCTTGTCCTCTGTCCTTTGGAACTCTGAGTTTTTCCAGCTTTCGGACTCCTGGCCGTGTGGAACTCGCTTCGCGGAGTGTGCGTAGTCGACTGGGGAGATGGAGACGGTGTTGATGGATACTTACTTGTGGCTTCGGAAATCCCCTTTTGGGCTGTGTTAGTTTCGAGGACGAAACTTTCTTTTAGTGGGGGAGAGTGTGAGGTCCCGGAATCCCCCGCGTAGAGTTTGCTGGTTGTTGGGCAGCTTTTGGTGGCCGTTGGGAGTGTTTGTGCGCTTGTCGGGCCCGAGAAATGGATTTGTGGTGCAATTCGGGTTTTAGTTTGCATCACTGGAGGCCTGCGTGATGTTGGTCGGTGGTGTTTGTGCGCAATTTGGACACAGTGTTGGACCTTGGGCTTAAAAAGGAGATCCCGTGGAAAATTGGAGGACCCGTCGAGTGTTTGGAAGTGGTTCGCGCGACGCAGGTGTCAAATTTGGACTCCGGGCGAAGTTTGGAATAAAAGATTACCCCTCCGGTTGCCTTCGGGAATTTTTAGATTTGCAATTTGGGCAAATCGGACTCAGAATTGGGGCTCGGCGCGGAAATCGGATCAAGTTGGCTATCCGGGGGCACTCCGCAATTTTCGGTTCAGAATTTGGAAAAAATGGACATCATTTTTGGATTCAAGCGGCGAAATCGCTAGGAATGGACCTATTTACTTGTTTGGTTTGGAGCCCGGTTTAGTTGCGCGTTTTCGAGGCATCACGGCGCGTTTTTGAGGTGTGGCGCGGATCCCGAGTGGCGCGCGGCTCGAGGCGGCGTACGGACGCGGGAATGCGCGCGTCTGGCGCGCATTGGGAACACGCACCTGCGCGGGTCAGCGCAGGGGGCCCCGCCACGTGGCGGCACCCCGTTGGGCCCCGCGCGAGCGCGGGGGCACGCGCGCCTGTGTAACGGTCGCGTGTCCCGCGCCTGGGGGGCGCGCGTGTAACGCGCCCGTGTGGCGGGCGCGTTACCGCACGCCGCGTGGCACCGTGGGCGGCGCGCGTGGACCGGGCGCGCGCACCCATGCGCCGGGGACCGGCGGTTGTGGCCTCCATTGGCCGGCGCCGTGGACCGGGCCGTGGACCGGACTGTGGACCACCTCTTTCTCTTTTCTTTTTCTTCTTCTTCTTTCTCCCCCGAGCGCCATTTCTTCTCCTCTTTCTTTTCTTCCTTCTTCACCCGAGCGAGAGAGGGAGTGAGGAGGAGATTTTTGGGGTTGTGGCGGTGCGCCGTGGACCTCGCGGAGCGCGCGAGGTGTTCCAAACGGGTCGGTTGGGCGGTGCGACGCGTCGAGGTTGGGTCCCCGCACTTTGTTTTTTTCGGTGTTTTTAGCACAGTTTTGGAGCGTTCTTTTGAACAGTGTTTAACCCTCTTGCTCTTATCTGTGTTAGGGACTGTTTTACTGCACCGTTTTGCGTGCGGTCCCCGACGGCGTGCACCGTTTTGCGTGCAGACTCCGTTTTGCGCGCGGGTTTCGGCACCGTGCTCCGTTTTGCGTGCAGACTCCGTTTTGCGTGCGGGTTTCGGCACCGTGCTCCGTTTTGCGTTTCGGCAGTGCTCCGTTTTGCGCGCGGGTTCGGCACCGTGCTCCGTTTTGCGTGTGACTCCGTTTTGCGCGCGGGTTTCGGCACCGTGCTCCGTTTTGCGTGCAGACTCCGTTTTGTGCGCGGGTTCGGCACAGTGCTCGTTTTGCGTGCGGATCGCGTGGAGGCCAATTGCAAGTGTCTACGAGCAATTGGTGGCAAATCGAGGTGGGTGGCTTGCTTTCAAGATCTATGGACTGTGCTCTAATTCTATTGATATAGAATCATGCATGATAGTGATTGGACTTGGTAGCATGCTAGAATTTGAATGTTATTATTCCTTGTTTTATCTGTTGATCGTTTGATCTCTTCTACTTCTACCGCCTGTTAAATATCTGTTATCTTGGAACCTGACCTAGCACCCCTGTCATATGTTGCATGTGTAACCAGACCAGTAGAAAACCCTCACTTGGGCTAGGGTTATTTATGTTTAGACATCCACACTTTATGTTTCATTCCTGGACTTAGTGTTATCCTCGCCCGGGTAGTGGGCCGAGCGGTCGGGACTTCTTTTTAGTGTGGGATGCATTTGCACTCGTGCTTGGGAGCAGAGTGGAGTCTGGTAGATGTAGTGTACCGCTTGTCTGTACCGGGAACCGTTTGGGTAAACGGTGGTCCCGGGAGGTCTTGTTTTCCCCTGTTGGGGTTGTCGCCACTGTGTTAGTGGGTGTAGTTTACTAGTGTTAGCCGGACCTAGAACCCAGAACCCTTTTCGACATACACATGATTTTAGTCTACCAATGTTTTCTTCCAAGCATCGAAGGGCCGCTGGAGTCTGTTCTTGTTTGATTGGACAAAGGCATCAGCCCTTCGGGGTTTGGGTAAAACACTTGTTTTCTAACTGTTTTTCTAAAGAGAACTAAAATCATTAAATATGGATTTCTTCTAGATCAAATGATTTTCAATAACAAATGTCACCTTTTTCTTGTAAATCTCCCCACTCGAAAGGATTCGAGTGATCCGGGTTCTAGGGGTCGTTCCGTTGTCGGGACGAAAGCCACGGGGGCCGAGCCTGGAACCTGTTCTTGTTTGATAGGGTTGTAGGTGTAGGTCTCCCGGGACTTTCGGGCCCTGTTGGTGTTTCTGCGTGTCGTACCGAGGTTATTGCGTTCCCGAACTATAAGGGATCGGGAACTTCGATAGGCGGAGCCTAGAGTCTGTTCTTGTTTGATAGGGTTCTTAGCACCGGTCTATCGGGTTTCCGAACCCTTATGGTGTCGGTCTTTCCTGTGAGTTTAGTGTTCTGTTGTGGGAGCCGTCTGGTGGACGGTGGCCCCAGCTGTGTGGTTTTCCAGCCTGTGGTTGAGAGTTGGTGTTGTTGGTCGATCTTGTTGATCGTGGTTTGGACTATAGCCTGCATGAGCCATATTTGAGCTCGACAGAGATACGCGGATACTTTCCTCGGTGGGGTCGCTCCCCTCGAGAGCCACTCCGGAGTTGGGCCTGTTACTTGCTATCGCGACTTGTCGACGCCGTCCCTCTGACTGTGCCAGTTAGTGGCAGTCACGGACACCCTACGGTAGACCCGTCCTGTTGAGGATGTGCGGCAGTAGGTGGGCGCAGGTTTGACTGGACCCTTTGAGGCAGTCAGTATAGATTTGGTGAGTTTACTGTGTGTGTTAGTAGATGCATCATGTTCCATCTGTTCCTTTTCTTGAGCATCTAGATAGAGGCATAGTAGCTGTAGAGTTACTTTTCCAGCCATTTCATTTCAGTATTATTGTTACTTTATGCCTCTAGTAGACTTAGTGGGCAGACCGTCGGGCTTGTTGGCGGCACCCACTGAGAACTACTTGGGACGTAGTTCTCACACCCGTCGTGGTGTATTTTCCCACAGGGACTTCTACTCCTGTTCCTGCTGCTCCTGTTGCTGCTTCTTCTGATCGAGGTAAGGGAGTCGCGAGATAGTTCCCTACCAGTCATCGTCCAGAGAGTAGATGTACCCCCGGTCTTTTTGAGAGTTTATGTTGAGCGACCTTGTAGTGAGGTATAGAGTTGTATTTTATTTTACTGCTTGAGAGACTTTTGTACTTTTGGTGAGGACTTGTGTTGTATATAGCTTTTATTTCTAGCAGTTTACTTTCAGCTCTGATATCTGTATAGTATAGATGCTCTTTTGCAGGTTAGTCGCTTCGTCTATACGGGGCTTCCCGTATGGGCGGCGGATCTGTTGGCGAGCCCGGGTCGCAGTTTCGACCCCGGGGCGTGACAAGCGGGGGAGTGCACCACGTGTCGTTTTCTCATTGGTCTACCCTGGGACGCGTGGGCAGCAGGCGGTTGGCCGGTGGTGCATGGACTAGTCCACGGAGCAGGCGGGGGTGCCTCGGCAGTGTGCCTGGCAGGGGGCGCAGGCGGCGCGCGCAGGCGCGCATGGGGGCGCGGCTGCGCGCGCTGACCGGGTGCGCGCCACGCGTCGTTATGCCGCGCGGCCACGTGGAGCAGGCGATTGGCCTCGACGGCTGTTTGCTGTTTTTGTTGCTACGTGGCCTGGTGTGGTGGTTTCTGGCGTTCTGCGTTTTGGAGCTCACAGCGGATTCGGCGCCCGAATCCCGTGTGGGCGCCGAATCCAGGGACTCAATGTGTATTTGGGATTTGTTTTCCCACCTATTTATTGCCGAGAACAACTGCAGAGAGCCTTTTGTCCTGCTCATCTTCTCACAGTGCGACCCACAAGAATTCCTCCTCTCTAGAGCTGGTGTCCGTCCGTATTCCTGATTTTTCTGCCGGCCACGCATTCCGAGTTTTCATTTTTACGGTGGCGCGAAGGCTCGTTCATTTATGTTCTCTTCGTCGTGTTTGGGGTCGCGAGGACTCCCCCGACTTACTCCGACCACCGGTTTTTGTTGATTCTTGTGCGCCGTTGGCTTCACGATAGGTAGGTATGATCTTCATGATTTGAGCTTCCCTAATTTCGAGTTTATATTGGAGTTGTTCCGAGCTTTTTTTGACCCATTGTCTTGGGCATAGTTTTGGACAGCGCCACAGTGTTTCGGCGATAACTTGCGTTCAGGCATCTGATGAGACGTGCCAATAG
>JAQNDB010004247.1:0-24770 GCA_029204045.2 Tillandsia leiboldiana | reverse complement strand
CGCAGTGCCCCAGCGCGCTGCGCGCGGCGCCCAGCGGCGCTGCGCGCGCCCGCGCGCAGCCCGCCGCGCGCGTCGCGGCCGATGCGCGCCTCACGCGCCGCCCGCGCAGGCCCGCGCGCGCCCTGCCGCCGCGGCCAAGCAGTGGCCGCGTGCACCTGTCGCCGCGGCCCTTTGCCTCGCGCATCCTGGCGGCGCGATCGCCGCGCGCGCCATGCCGCGAGCACCTGCGCGCGGCCAAGCAGTTCCACGCGCACCTGCGCGCGGCCCTGCCGCGCGCCCAGCGCTCGCGGCCATGCCGCGCGCACCTACGCGGGCCCTGCAGCGCCGCGCGCACCTGCGCGCGGCCCTGCCGCGCGCACCTGCGCGCGGCCCTGCCCGCGCGCGCCTGCGCGCGGCCTGGCAGCGCCGCGTGCAGCACTTTGCTGCACGCGGCGCCGCGCCCAGCGGCACCTCGCCGCAGGGTGCTGCCAACAGCAGCACCCTGGCGCCGCGCGTGCGCCGTTGCGCGCGCGCGCGGCCGCCGGCGACGGCAAATTAAACAATAATTTATAAAAAACCCGCAAAATCCAATAAATCCAAAAATCTATTTTTTTAGCTCTTTAGAAATCCAAACAAATCCCAAGCTCTCCAAAAGCCGAGAAAACCTCAAAAACCCAAAAAACTGAATTTTGCTTACCTCCACGATGCTCGCCGCACGCCACGAGCTCCACGCGGCCTCCAACGGCGAGTCCAAAAATTCGAGATCACCTCAAAACCCTCTTCTCCTTCTTTTTTCCTTTTCCTCTCTTTTCTTTTCCTTTCTTTCTTTCTTCCTTTTCTTTCTTTCTCTCTGCTGCAGAGGGAGGCTGGTGGAAGCTTTTATAAAGCAAAAAGCTTTATTAATTAATTAGTTAATTAATTAATTCCAAAAACTCCAACTCCAACTCACTTTTTGCCTTCGGGCTCTCCGCCGCTGCCCGGAACCTCCCGAACTCCGCTGTAAATCGAAAATACACGCGCTCACAGCTTTTTCTCTTCAAAAAGCTCATCCGTTGAGGCGGGGTGCTCAAATCAATTACCGGCTCCAAAATTGCCAGTTCCAACTCACTTTTTGCCTCCGGGTCCTCCGCGTCAGTCCGGAACCTCCCGAACCTCGCTGTAAATCAAAAGTACACATGTCCACAGCTTTTTCTCCTCAAAAAGCTTATCCGTTGAGTCGGGGTGCTCAAATCAATTACCGGCTCCAAAATTGCCAGTTCCGACTCACTTTTTGCCTCCGGGTCCTCCGCGTCAGTCCGGAACCTCCCGAACCTCGCTGTAAATCAAAAGTACACGTGTCCACAGCTTTTTCTCCTCAAAAAGCTATCCGTTGAGTCGGGGTGCTCAAATCAATTACCGGCTCCAAAATTGCCAGTTCCGACTCACTTTTTGCCTCCGGGTCCTCCGCGTCAGTCCGGAACCTCCCGAACCTCACTGTAAATCAAAAGTACACGTGTTCCAAGTGTTCCTGAATTTCCAGCACTCCACGGTGAAGTCTGAAATTTCCAATCTCATCCTCAATCGGCCTACAAGGCCCGGAAAAACCCCGAATCGAGCTGGAGCTTCCGCGTTGATCCGAATCAACCCGGCATCAACTGTAAACTCAGATACAACCTGCTCAAGGCAACTCTCTGCTCCAAGTCATCTGTGTGGTCGGCGCGCTATCCAAAGCCCCGGTACTCTACATGGCCGAAGCCAGACCCAAAAAGAAATGAAAAGTAGAGTATCTGAGAGTATCGGGGTACATCTAGTAACTGAACTGGTGCCTGGGTAGACCGCTATCTAGTCCGCGATCCTCATACCTCGATCCGCTGAGAAGGGGCCCGCAACTGCCGCAGAGCACTCTGCAAAACAAAGGGGAAGAGAAAAAAAAAATAGTGGGGAGTGAGAACTACTATAGACAGTAGCCTCCTCCTCGTGGTAAACCTCTACTCAGACATGCCCACTAGGACTATAAGAGGCGGAGAATAAAACAAAGGTGGTAAGCTGTGAATAAGACTGCTGATGATGAATGAGCTACCACTACATGCCTCTAAGGTGCCAGCTAAAAGTATAGCTAATGGATGCATCAGAATGTAAATGCCTGCCTGTCTAAACCCAATCGATACACCAGTAAGCACTGGTACTGCCTGCTCTGCCTGCCAAATCGGGTATGCCAGCCTACGCATAACACCGATAGGGGATGAGAGTCCGCGAAGACTCGAGATCTATCAACCGAACACTCCGGAGTGGCACTCGAGGGGAGCGACCCACACGAGTCAAGTGCCTCAGTAACAAGTATCAAAGTCAGTCAGGACTGGATCACGACACTGATCTAATTGGAAAGCCCATCCACTAAAAGAAGCCCAAACCTGTCCCCCCAATCTGATGCAATAACCCTGTCCGGTCAACCGCCAAAAAATCCGCGGTTGCCGCAATGCCCTGCCACTCACTGGCCATGGCCTGTCCCAAATCCACAACTGTCTGACTACACTATCCCAGCCCCTGCTCGAACCCGAGCCGCACTATCCCCTAAATCTAGACAAAAGGAGAGAAAATAAAAGCATGGTTTCTCCAAGTCAGTTCCAGCATAATAGTGTAGCAAAAGGGTGGCCTAGCTAGATGTCCATACAAGCATGCAAAGTCCTTTATTAAAACATGATTCCAGTATTTTGGTTCTCACAAAGTAGAGGTATGCTGGTCAAATAAACTTCCATTTTAGTAGTTACCCCAAATCAGTTTTATGTGTATGTATAAGAGGTTCCCACATGTATAAGCAACATAATCCATTTAGCAAGACCCTTCCCGTGATTTCCGGCGACATATTATTTACAAGAGTTAATCATTAATTAATACTTAGTCCCTTTGAAGATGCTGTTACGGAATTTGAGGTTGGCGTAGTTTCGTGAAAGTCTCAAGTCTTGAAGATTGAAGGTGAAGAAGTTGGATCATTTAACTCAATCTCAAGAAAGAAGAATTCAAAAGGATCAGTATGTTTAACTAGAGATTTTGTGTGATCCGAATACTTCTTGTAGTGTAGAAACACTTGGAAGAATCTTTCATTGCATAAAAATCAAAAACTGGACTTGGGACATGTTCAGGATCCGGATCAGGTTGTTCGATCCGGATCACGAAGGTGGTTCGTTCATACACCAGTTCAATCCGGATCGTAGTCTCTTGATCCGGATCCCGAACAGTGAGTTTACCATTTTCCTTGAACGATCCGGATCATGCTTCGCAATCCGGATCCCGAACGTTGATGTTTGGTAAACTGTATGAAACGATCCGGATCATGCACTTCGATCCGGATCCCGAACCTTCGTTTTTCTGGAACTGGCTGACTCGTTATGACGATCCGGATCACAGCTAGTCCGATCCGGATCGCCGTCCGTAAAATTTCCAGAAATGTTAGGTTTTGATTCTTATCTCCTTCCTAGGGTTTCTAACCTATAAATATACCCTATGATTCTTTTTCTAGGGTTAATCCACATAGTCAATAGCCGTCATTTTCATATATCATTTTATACGGCTATAGATCCACATATAGAGAAGAAAGGAAATCATTAGAGAATACTCTATGTTTCTTCATCTATATTGATTAGTTTGATTCTAGGTTTTCATACTCACATCTTGAGTTGAATCAAACTAATGAATACTTAGATGGTATTTCCGATCTATCTTTGATCTAAGTATTCGGCGGATCATCACCACCCAAAACAACGATTTACCCCCAAAAATCGGCGCGTGGATTCGCGTGTCCTTGTGGATTCAAGGTTCAACCGCTCTCGTGGATTCGGAGCGAGGCACGTTCGTGGATTCGAAGGGTGCTATTGGGTGAAGACCGTTGGATTCGGTCGGACGTCGTGGATTCGACGTTGGACGCCGTGGATTCGGCGTTGGGCGCAGATCGTGGATTCGAGGAAGCGTCGCGGAGTGAGCGGAGAAGATCCTCTAGGAGCGTATGGAAAAGGTTGAGTCGTAAGTGTGTACGGTAAATCACCTTGTACGTGTTTTAATTCTAGTGGATTTCTGCCGTGTTATCGGTCCCGTGGTTTTTTACTCCGGTGATGGAGGTTTTCCACGTAAAATTGTGCGTATTATTTTTATTTCCGCATTGGGTTTTTATCGCAACGATTTTTTTGAGTGTTTATGCGTTTACACCTATTCACCCCCCTCTAGGTGTTTTTTCCCCTATTTAGATCCGTATTACATATAAACCCAACAAGTGTATCAGAGCGGGAATAGGGTTGTAAACAACGGTTTGAAGGTGGAAACATCAACCGACCCCCGTTCTTCGATGGAACAAATTATGCGTACTGGAAAGTACGGATGAAAGCCTTTTTAGTTTCCATCGACGAACGGGTGTGGCAATCAATTGAATTAGGATGGTCTAATCCAACTGAATTTATTGGTGATGTTCGCACCTTAAAACCTAGGTCGAAATGGACCAAGGAAGAGTTAGAATCATCTTCTTACAATGGCAAGGGAATTAATGCTATCTTTAATGCCTTATCTCAAACTGAATTCTCTCGCGTCTCGGCATGTGAGACTGCGAAAGAAATCTGGGATGTTCTTCAGGTTACACATGAGGGAACTAACCTCGTGAAGATTCAGAAACTGCAAATGCTTACGAGCAAGTTTGACTCTATCTTAATGGCAGAAAATGAATCTTTCACGGACTACTATACACGATTGCAAGACATCGTAAACTCATGTGCTAATCTGGGAGAGAAGATTCCAGAATTTAAGATTGTAAGAAAAATCTTAAGAACTCTTCCTGAACGATTTCGCCCAAAGGTTACTGCCATTGAAACTATTAACACCCGGACGAAATACGTGTAGAAGAATTAGTTGGTTCATTACAAACTTATGAAATGACATTTACCACTAACAATTCTTCTGGAAAGGCATCCACTTCTAAGTCTTCAGGTTATGCGTTGAAAACAACTAAGGAATAAGACGCGGATACATCCTCCTCAGACGATGACGAGAACCTTTCTATGGAGGAATTTGAGAAGCAGCTCGCTCTCTTGACAAGGAAGTTTCGCCGCAACTTTCGAAGGGGTAATTCAAGCAAATCTCCATCCTTCGGAAAGTCGAACAAAGGCAAGGGTACTTCAGGTTACAAGTCAAGAAAGCAAGAGAACTTCTCAAAGGATAAGAAAAGTTCTGAAGGACAACTACAATGCTTCAAATGTCGAGGCTACGGCCACATTGCAACGGAGTGTCCTAACAAGTATCCGGCAAAGAAGAAGGCGATGCAAGTCGTCACTTGGGATGACAACTCAACGTCAAATGAGTCGTCTTCGAGTGATGAAGAAAAGAGCTCCACCGCTTTCCACGCGTCCGTATCTTCACCCTTCATGTGCTTTATGGCAATACATCTGAGTCGTTGTCCAACTCCACTGTTGAAAAGAATGCAACGGACAACGAATTGGATGATTCGGAGGTGAAGAATTTGCTCTAGCCTATCACAGATCTTTACGGGATTTAAAGAAACCGGCTAAGCAAAAACAAGGGGTTGAGAGGGAGATTGCAGGATCTCGAAGAAGAAGTAAAAAGGGTAACTTCTCTCTCGACCGGATCTTGAAGTTGAAAGGGATAAACTGATAAAAGAAAATGTTTCCCTTCAAGAGTCCAATGAGCAACTCGAGAAGAACTATATAGATATGGTGAACAAAGCGAACTATTTCTTGAAGCTCTACGGCGAGGCCCGACGGGAAAATTGGAAATGACAGAGACCATTTGCCAACTCAAGGATGACTTACAACAATTTTCCTTGGGAAGGAGTAAGTTGGATAAACTTCTTGGTCTAGGTCAAACAAACAAGTTCGGCCTCGGATACAATCGAACTGAAGACAATTTTAGTTCGGTTGGGACAGTCTTTGTGCCTCAGTCGGTATCTCCTTCTCCGACACCGGAAATCATGACAACCAACGACAACAAGCCTACTTCATCCTCTTCAGAATCATCAAGCACAAAGGTATGCTTTCGTTGTAATTTTGCAGGGCACATTGGAAGAAATTGCAAGATTGGAGCTCAAAGATCAAATCAACCACATCTTGCAACTGCTACCAATAAGTTCACTCCATGGAATTCAAAGAAGGATTTTCCTAAAGAAAAGGACATTGGTAGTACTTCAAACAAGACGAGGACAAAAGAAAAAGACCAATCTTGCAAGACGTCTTCATCAAGGAAAACTTTTCAACCATTGCCAACATACTCCAAAACTCAAAAGGTTTGGGTATGCAAAGGTGAAACCCCTCCTTGTCTTTAATCGTTCTTCGATTAAATCTTGTGTAGTTTATGTATACTACTTTCTTTTCTTCTTTTTCTTTTGGCCGACCCGTCAACCATCTTTGGGAGGTAAATGGTACATTTTTTTATTGGTTGATGATTTCTCTCGGTTTTCTTGGGTAGCATTTTTAAAAGAGAAAGCTGATACGTTTGACTCTTTTCATGAGATTTGCCATCGTATTATGATTGAAAAGAATGAAAAGATCATTCGTGTTAGAAGTGATAGAGGTGGAGAATTCATAAATTCAAAATTCATTGATTTTTGCACTTCAAATGGAATTAAACATGAATTCTCGGCACCCGATACACCTCAGCAGAATGGTGTTGTTGAGCGCAAGAACAGGGTTGTTCAAGAGATGGCGCGTGTGATGCTTCATAGCCGGAATTTACCGCTATATTTTTGGGCTGAAGCTGTGAACACCGCTGTCTATGTCATTAATAGAGTTTACTTGCGCTCAGGAACTTTAAATACACCATATGAGCTGTGGTTTAGTAGAAAACCCAATATCAAATATTTTCGTGTCTTCGGGAGTCGATGTTACATTTTACGTGACCGTGAAAATCTTGGAAAGTTCGACTCTCGAAGTGATGAAGGGATCTTTCTGGGTTATTCTACGAATAGCAGAGCATATCGAGTATTTAACATTGAATCTAAGACGATCGTAGAATCTATAAATGTTAAAGTAGATGAAGCTTTTCACTTTGAAACTGGAAAATCTACCCTCGATATCTCTCTAGATGATGATTCTCCTACTAGTGCATCTTCTCATAATAATACTTCCAATATTAATGATGCACCTAATGGTTCTTCAAGTTTATCTGATGTGCAGGAATCATCTCATATATCTCCGAGTACTCCGTTTCAACAAACGTTACGAATCTCCAAGGATCATCCGGAATCGAATATTATTGGAGATCCACAAGAAGGAGTCAGAACTCGGAGGCAGTTGGTTTGTGGATTCGCTTGCTACGTATCTTTAATCGAACCAAAGAACATAGATGAAGCTCTTCAGGATGACTACTGGATTAAAGCAATGCAGGAAGAGCTCCATCAATTTGAGCGAAACAAAGTCTGGGAATTAACGAAGCCTCCAAAGCAACACATTGTGATAGGTACCAAATGGATCTTCAAGAATAAGAAAAATGAGGATGGTACTATCATCAGGAACAAGGCACGATTAGTTGCTCAAGGCTACTCTCAAGTAGAAGGTATAGACTTTGATGAAACCTTCGCCCCTGTAGCTAGACTCGAGTCCATTCGTATACTATTCGCTATTGCTTGTCATTTTAAAATCAAATTATTTCAAATGGACGTTAAGAGCGCATTTCTAAATGGGTTTTTAAATGAGGAAGTTTATGTGGCTCAACCGAAAGGTTTTGTAGATCATAAACAACCTAACAATGTTTTTCGTTTGAAAAAGGCTCTTTACGGTCTGAAACAAGCACCGCGAGCATGGTACGAAAGGTTAACAAAGCACCTTTTGGAGAAGGGCTATACTCGAGGGGGAGCTGATAGGACTCTCTTTGTGAAGCATTTTCAAAGCAATTTCAGTGTAGCACAAATCTATGTCGATGACATTGTATTTGGCGCAACAAGAGATAATGATGCTTCTAAATTCGCGGAGACCATGGAAAGCGAATTTGAGATGTCCATGATGGGCGAATTGACTTATTTCCTTGGATTGCAAATTAAACAAAATGATGAAGGTATTCACTTGAGTCAATCCAAGTATGCAATGGAGTTGGTTAAAAAGTTTGATCTTGAAAATTGTAAAGATTTTCCAACTCCAATGTGAACTAGCCACAAGGGATTTGGAAGTGAATCACATAGTGAGAATGTAGACGAGAAACTGTATAGAAGTATGATTGGAAGTCTACTTTACCTCACGGCTAGTCGCCCGGATATATCTTTTGGTGTTGGGATCTGCGCGAGATATCAATCAGCACCAAAGGAGGTTCACCTGAAAGCGGTGAAATGGATCATCCGGTATATCAAAGGATCAATTAATTTCGGAATTTGGTATCCTATGGGAACAAGTCTGGATATTGTTGGATACTCAGATGCCGATTGGGCAGGATCAGTGGATGATCGGAAAAGCACGAGTGGTGCATGCTTCTATCTTGGCCATTGCCTTGTTGCATGGCACAGTAAAAAGCAGAACTGCATAGCACTCTCGACTGCCGAAGCGGAATACATTTCAGCTGGAAGTTGCTCAACTCAACTCATTTAGATGAAAAGCGTATTGAGCGACTTCCGCATTTCAGCATCTTCGGTAACAATACTTTGTGACAACACTAGTGCTATTAACATTTCTAAAAACCCTGTGTTGCACTCTAGAACAAAACATATTGAACTTAGATATCATTTTCTTAGAGAGCTAGTTGAATCAAATACTCTTCAACTCTCATATATTTCAACTGAGGATCAATTAGCTGACATTCTAACAAAACCTTTGGATCAAAAACGTTTTATTCATTTACGAAAAGCAATTGGGATGCTTTCCTTGAAATAATCTTCTTTTTGAAATCTTTGCTTAGGATAGGTTTTGTATTTGTTTTTGTTTTGTTCATTATCTATGTTTGTACATAGGACATTAATTGAGCATAGATCATAATTGACTTTAATTGCATCTTTTCGCACATTTAGAAATTTATTATGCTTTTGCCATCATAATATTTCACTGTTGCAATGATCATTTATGTTAATTAAATCATCTTCTAAAGTGATCAAAGTCAATTTCTCTCTCTCTATGATCTCTTGGTATAGTCATTATCTTATTTGACTGCTTAGTCGAGTATGAAATCGAGATCAATATTTGGTTGAATACTTTATATCTTAAATAATTGATAGCCAATTGAGGGGGAGTCATAGAAAAGGTAAAATGCTCAAAAGATGTGGAAAGAGTTACATCCCAATGAGGAGTGTGAAAACTACCACCACATGGAGGAAAGAGCTACCACCTCGGTCGTCCGAGTATTGTGTGCAGCTACCACTTGTATACCAAGCATGGTTGTTCAAATTTTTGATTAAGTAAAATGCATGTTGAAATACTTGACTCTGTCAAATTTCAAGGTTGGTATAAGGTGGGTTTTTAATGAAAGATGCTCAAAGAGCCACTCTCTTCAACAGATTGTCTAGATACATTATCTACTATATTTGGGATTTCAAACATCTATTGATCTTTGTATTTTATTTTCTTTACTGAATTGATGATTTGATAAAGGCATTACTCATAAGATCAAGTTAGATGTGATTGAAGGTGTTCAACTTTAAGGGATTTAATTTTTGTAAATTTTTGTTTCATTTTTGGATATTATTGATAGATTTGGCATAATCTAATTCTTGTTGTATGAAACGATGATTTTTGTTTAAAGTTGATACACATTTGCGCTTATAATCTTTTTCTGGTTTTTCTTGAATTTCTCTGAAATTTTCTAAAGAAAAAGTTGGGGCCGATCCGGATCGGGCTGGATGATCCGGATCCCGAACGCAAGAATTCTTCTGCGGGCTGACGATCCGGATTGTATCTGCCGATCCGGATCCCGAACGCAGTTTCTCACTGCGGGTAGCCGATCCGGATCGCAGTTATGAACTGATCCGGATCGCGGCTAGGTTTTATAAAGAACGAAAGGGGTTTTTGATTTCTTTTACTCCAATCTTTTGTTCCAAAGTTTCCAGAGCCTCTCTCTCTAGATTTCATCCTTCCTGGAAGCTTTCAAACTCAAGTTCTTCAACTCCAAGTAAGTTTTATTGATCAAAAATCTCGGTTTTTCACCGTTTTTCTCTTTTCCTCCTCAAACGTGATGAATTTCTTGGATCAACTTTGTTTGTGGATGGTTTTTGATCAAATTTCTTTTGAAATAAGAACTCTGGGTAGATTAGTTTTGTTTATATGCTAGGTATTCTCCTGATTAACGGATTTTTAGGCTTCGATTTCTAAAATTTCGATTTTAGGGCATATAATAAGGATTTTCGAAAATTATGCAATTGATCTAGTTTTAAAAGTCCTTTTGCAAAACTAATTTGATTCTTAGCTTCTCTACATGATAATGATTCTTTGGTTACAATTTCTCAATTTTTGAAAACTAAGAATTTTTGTGTTCTTGAGTTGGTTTTCACAGGACACCTTCTTAACTCAAGCACTTTGATCAATGGCACTTAATTCAATGTGTTTCTCTTGGTTAATCCTTCTCCTGGTCTCAATGGTACACACTCGCCCAACAAATAAACTGAAGAGAGCCAAGAACCTCCAACAAAAAGGTGAATTTGTCGAGGTCAGTGACACAGAGGTGGATTGTCACGAGGTAGATTGGACTGCATTGACAGATGATGATGACTCATTGCCTGAACAAAAGGCGTCCGATGCATCGAAAGGAAAAACATCCATGGACAAAGGTAAAGCACCTATGACTGCACCAACCATCTCAGTAAAAAGGAAACGACTGGCTCGACGGTTTGGACGAGCACGAGGTTTCATGGCTAACGAACCGTCTATTCCGGATTCTCCACCTCGGGAAGAAGAAGTATTCGTTAACATTGATCGTCTTCGAGCCTTTGCACATCGCGAATGCATTGGTGAAAGGCATGTTAACATTGAGGCTCTGCAAGGTCACTCCCCTGAGTTTGGTCTTCTGATTGAACAAGCAAACCTTATTCAAGTATGTCGTTTCCCAGAAACTCTTGGCTACTGTTTGCATCATGTGAGGACTTTCTATACTAATGCACGGCATCTTCGAGAGTTTGAGAACGGTCCTATGGAGTTCTACACGAATATCCAAGGCACAAGGTTTAAGATTACTCCACAATTGATTGGCGAGGTTTTGGGAATGGAAGCCAGCAAGAAAGGAGTTCACTACTTGAAGGGGGTAAATTTGACAAACACATTATGGCGAAAAGTTATAGAGGGAATTTGTCTCGAGGGAACACAATCAACCGAAAAATCTGTTCGATCTAAAGAACTTCGTCTTGAATATCGCTTCTTAAACTTCATCACATGTTACAATATACTTCCAAATATGCAGACTAAGGTTGTGAGATGGGACCGGTTGTTGTTTTTGTATCTCATAGGACATCCATCAGAGGCAACGGCATTGAATATCAACATTCCGTACATTATCTGGAATAGAATGGCGCGATATGTTGAGCATCCTCATCCCACTGAGAGAATTCCATTTCCCTTGATTATAATGAGGATTTTAAAGAAATTTCAGGTTGACATTACTTCAACAACTTATCATCAATGTCTGAGCATGATAGATGAGTCTACCATTGTCAAATCCCTCCATAAGTTGCCGCATGTCACTCCAGTTCCTGCATCTGGAACAAAGCACAGTACAAGCACTGCCGCATCACCATCTCGACAAGCACCCGGCACAGATGATGAAGCATCAATAACATCGATTATCAAGGAACAACAGCGACTATCTGTTAAGCAAGAACAAGTTTTGAAGGAACAACAAAGAATTACCAATGAGCTTGAGATTACCACGGCAGCTCACATTACCATAACGAAGAAGATCAATTCAATGGACAAGCGGATGCGAAAGATACTCTCTAAGATGGGTTGCACAAGCTCTGAAGACTCAGATTCTGACAACTGATTACTTTTGACTCATTTTTTTTTCTTTTCTTTTTGTGCAGGATTTTGATTTTAGGATTTAGTTTTATACTTACTTTTAGCTTAGTTCTCAGGTTTTACGTTTTATTGGAACTTTTCACTCTCCTAACATTTCGTAGTCTTAACTACATTTTGGCTTTGTTTTGTGACAAAAAGGGGGAGAGAGTTAGAGAGAACTTTGAACAATGAATGATGGTATGAATGATGAAATATCAAGGTAAGTATGATCTTCAACTTCAGCTTTGGTTTTTATCTTGTGATTGTTTGCATGTCTCGACTAACTATTCGATTAACTATTTGGGCATGTAATATAACTAACAAGTTGATGTTGGACTAACATTGTGTGACATTTGGTTTTTAGTTGCATAGAAGATATGTTGGTTTTTGACTATGATTCTCTTACATATCTGAATTCTCAAATGTCATGATGATTAGATAAACTCTATCTCTGTACTAGATTTTGTATGCTAAATATTCTTGAGGTATCTAACGATCTCTTTTTGTCAAGAATGATTTCTTTGTGCAGAGAGTACAGATGTCTAAGTCTAGAGTCTGTTTTAGGAGTTTATCTCATGTTTTTAAATTTTTTGGATCTCCATTGTAAATTTTTGTTGTATGGTGATAGCAACAAAAATATCTTTTTGAATTTTCTTTAGTGGATCTGTGTTTTGTCACGAAACCGCCAAAGGGGGAGATTGTTACGGAATTTGAGTTGGCGTAGTTTCGTGAAAGTCTCAAGTCTTGAAGATTGAAGGTGAAGAAAGTTGGATCATTTAACTCAATCTCAAGAAAGAAGAATTCAAAAGGATCAGGTATGTTTAACTAAAGATTTTGTGTGATCCGAATACTTCTTGTAGTGTAGAAACACTTGGAAGAATCTTTCATTGCATAAAAATCAAAAACTGGACTTGGGACATGTTCAGGATCCGGATCAGGTTGTTCGATCCGGATCCCGAAGGTGGTTCGTTCATACACCAGTTCAATCCGGATCGTAGTCTCTTGATCCGGATCCCGAACAGTGAGTTTACCATTTTCCTTGAACGATCCGGATCATGCTTCGCAATCCGGATCCCGAACGTTGATGTTTGGTAAACTGTATGAACGATCCGGATCATGCACTTCGATCCGGATCCCGAACCTTCGTTTTTCTGGAACTGGCTGACTCGTTACGACGATCCGGATCACAGCTAGTCCGATCCGGATCGCCGTCCGTAAAATTTCCAGAAATGTTAGGTTTTTGATTCTTATCTCCTTCCTAGGGTTTCTAACCTATAAATAGACCCTATGATTCTTTTTCTAGGGTTAATCCACATAGTCAATAGCCGTCATTTTCATATATCATTTTATACGGCTATAGATCCACATATAGAGAAGAAAGGAAATCATTAGAGAATACTCTATGTTTCTTCATCTATATTGATTAGTTTGATTCTAGGTTTTCATACTCACATCTTGAGTTGAATCAAACTAATGAATACTTAGATGGTATTTCCGATCTATCTTTGATCTAAGTATTCGGCGGATCATCACCACCCAAAACAACGATTTACCCCAAAAATCGGCGCGTGGATTCGCGTGTCCTTGTGGATTCAAGGTTCAACCGCTCTCGTGGATTCGGAGCGAGGCACGTTCGTGGATTCGAAGGGTGCTATTGGGTGAAGACCGTGGATTCGGTCGGACGTCGTGGATTCGACGTTGGACGCCGTGGATTCGGCGTTGGGCGCAGATCGTGGAATCGAGAAGCGTCGCGGAGCGAGCGGAGAAGATCCTCTAGGAGCGTATGGAAAAGGCTGAGTCGTAAGTGTGTACGGTAAATCACCTTGTACGTGTTTTAATTCTAGTGGATTTCTGCCGTGTTATCGGTCCCGTGGTTTTTTACTCCGGTGATGGAGTTTTCCACGTAAAAATCTTGCGTATTATTTTTATTTCCGCATTGGGTTTTTATCGCAACGATTTTTTGAGTGTTTATGCATTTACACCTATTCACCCCCCTCTATGTGTTTTTTCCCCTATTTAGATCCGTATTACATATAAACCCAACAGATGCAAGTCCTAACAATAAGCCCAATTCTCAATTAGCATGCAATAATCGCTTTTACCGGTTCTTTTAGCAATATAACATGGTAGCAACTCAAATAGGCCTAGTGGGGATGTTACAAGTAGGAGTGTTAACAACGGTACCCACCTCGAGCGCTAATTCCGGTCCCCGGAAGCAAAGTCCACGCCCGATCCGGAAATCCCCCACAACACCGCGCTACAACCCCAAAGAACACATGCAATTAATATTCCAAGTTTCAAACCAAAATCTGTCCCAAAATATCCGTTTAATAGTTTAGCCATTTTCACCTACGGAAAGTACCCGAGAAATTCCCAAAAAAATACTATCGCGATCCTCGCGACGAACCGGTCGAAACGAGTACCTGCACATTCACCCACGAGTTTTCTATGCTGAGAACCAAATTCGACAAGAGAACCATCCCGAAGCAAGTCGATCGCAAAAACTGAATCTGGAATTACTATAAACAGAGGCTTCTCACCTTCGGGAAAAATTCAGGAAATTCCAAGAAAATTTGGGGAGATTCCTCGTGATGTGTAGATGCAAAACGCCTTTGAATCGCCCCAATCTGAGGTCTGTGCGCGAAGATATCACCGAAACAACACAGCGCTGTCCAAATTCCCACCCCAGAAAGTGAGGTCACAAGATGATCCGAAAAACCCATGAAAAGCTCGGAATGGGAAAAACCAGTAAACACGGAAAAACGTAGCCCTACCTGTCGTGAAGACGATGGTGCAAGAATCGCTGAAAAATACTGCCGGGGTAGCTCGGGAGTGTCCGTGCACTGAAATGCGACGAAGGGAAACACAAGGGAACGAGCGTCGCGCCGCGCCGTAAAATCCAAACCTCGGAGTGTGTGCCACCACAAATCTTGGAAATCCTCCAGAAGATGTAGAACTCGAAGGGGAACAACTTTGCTGAAGACACCTTGGTGAGAGGAGGCTCGTAAATGGTGGAAAAAGTGAGAAGAAAGGAGCTCGGGCTGTTTAAATAGGCCTACCAAACAATTAGAAAAATACCATCCGGGTCCCAACTTTCGGGCGCCCAGAAGTTTCCGGGCGCGCACAGTGCGGCCCGGCCCAAGACTTTCGGGTGCGCACAGTGCGGCCCGGCCCATGGCGCGCCGTCGGACGGGATCCGCGGTCCGTCCGACCCGCCTCAGAGCCCGCCACGTGTCGCCCGAACAGGCGACAGCCAAAACCTGCACTCCTGCTGCGCCGCGTGGCCAACCCCGGGAGTCGACACGTGTCCCCTGTCCACAGTACCGTTGCGCCTGCGCGCCTGCCCGCGCCAGCTGCCCCTCCTGCCCGCACAGTTGACCAGCCAATAGGGAAGCGCCACGTGTCCCTACCACTGACCGCTGCACACGGTGCACGAGCCGCCGAAAGCCGAACCAATGGTACCCTGCCACGTGTCCACCCCGGTGCACCGTGAACCAATACCCAACCATCATGCTCCGTAGACCGGGAGCTGTGAGCCGGCCTATGGGGTGATGCCACGTGTCCCCGCCTTGGTGCACGACGGCCGCGTGGACCGCGCGCCTGCCCGCGCGCCCGCGCGCTGCCCGCGCCCTGTGCCGCCGCCGTTCCGCCTGCCCGAGGCCGCGCCGCCGCCCGCCGACGCTGCCCGCCGCCGCCGCCGCCGCCGGCGATCGCCGGAGTTACTGTTCCGGCCGTGAACAGTACCCGAAGCTCAGAAAAATCAAGCAGATAGTCCATCTTGACCGTTTTCGCGTGCTGAATCCGAATTTGACGTCCGCTTTGCCAAATTCCCACTCTAAAAATTGCCAAATGCCCCTGGAAAGGTATTCTTGGTCCAAATTTCGCGCCGAGCCCAATCTTAATATCCGTTTCGCGCGAAAACACTTCCAGAGACCCGACAGAGTCAACCGATCACCCATGTGATCCATTTGAGCCTGGAGTCCAACACTTGTGTCCAATTGTGCCCTAAACACCTCCGGCACACCGCGTAGGCCTCCGATGGCCACCGCAACGCACTGCAACAGCTCTGCGGAGATCCAGGTCATCACATCCTCCCCCACTAAACGAAAGTTTCGTCCTCGAAACTAGAGTCATATCTCAAGCCGGGGCCTCGAACAAGTGGGGGTAGGCATCCCTCAACGCTGACTCCAGCTCCCAAGTAGCCTCACGCTCGCCCTGGTTGCTCCACAGAACCTTCACATAAGGGATGGCCCGGCTGCGCAGCTCTCTAACCTCACGGTCCAAAATTCGCAACGGTCGCTCGACATAACTCGAGTCCTCAGCAATCTCCAGTGGGGCGAAATCAATGATGTGCGATGGGTCATAAACATATCTCCTCAGGGTGGATACATGAAACACATAGTGAACACCAGCCAATCTGGGAGGGAGTGCAAGCCGGTAGGCAACTGGCCCTATGCGCTCCAATACCTCAAAAGGTCCAATATAACGAGGGCTCAGTTTTCCACGAATCCCAAATCTCCGAATCCCCTTCGAAGGTGAGACCTTCAAAAAACATGATCGCCCACCTGAAACTCTAAGTCCCGCCGTCGGGTATCAGCATAACTCCTCTGTCGGCTCTGAGCGGTCTCAAGATGTCGTCGAATCAATCTGACCTTCTCCTCTGCCTCCAATAGTAGATCAGGACCCAAGGTCTTTTTCTCGCCCACATCACTACAATATAGGGGTGACCGACACTTGCGCCCATACAACGCTTCAAACGGAGCCATCTGGATGCTCGCTTGATAGTTGTTGTTGTACGCAAACTCAACCAATCCCAGGTGTCGGTGCCACCCTCCCCCAAATCCAGAACGCATGCTCGCAGCATATCCTCGAGAGTCTGAATGGTGCGCTCTGACTGTCCGTCCGTCTGTGGGTGGAATGCTGTGCTAAAGCGAAGCTGTGTCCCCAGGGCTGTCTGTAAACTCCTCCAGAAGCGCGAGACAAACCTCGAGTCTCTATCCGATACAATGGAAACAGGTATCCCGTGCAATCTGACCACCTCAGCTAAGTACATCTGTGCCAGTCGCTCCAATGGCCAAGTCATCTGAACCGGTAGAAAGTGAGCGGATTTGGTGAGCCTATCCACAACCACCCATATCGCATCTGCTCCAGTCTGTGCTCTCGGCAATCCCGTGACAAAATCCATAGTGATATGATCCCACTTCCACTCAGGGATTGGGAGACTCTGCAACTTGCCAGCAGGTACACGATGCTCGGCCTTTACTTGCTGACAAGTTAAGCAGTGCGCCACAACTCTGCCAATATCCCTTTTCATGCCGCTCCACCAAAACTGTGCCTTGAGGTCCTTATACATCTTAGTCCCACCAGGATGGATGGTATAAGGTGTATAATGAGCCTCCCGCAAGATCTGCTCTCGAATCTCTGAGTCCATAGGCACGCAAGCTCGGTCCCTGTACCGTAGTACTCCCGCAGCATCAACTGAAAAATCTCCTGTCTCGCCAGCCTGAATCTGCTCTCGAATCCTCATCAAATGGGGGTCCTCACTCTGTTTCTCCCGAATCCCGTCTAACAGAGTGGGCTGCACGACCAAGGACAGCAGTCTAGCAGAAACCCCAGGGGACACCACCTCAAGCTCTAATCGCCTCATCTGCTCCAGTAATGGCGCCTGGTCGGTGATCATCAAGGATAGGCTCTGTACTGCCCTCCTGCTCAGGGCATCAGCGACCACGTTGGCCTTGCCAGGATGGTAGAGTATGTCCACATCATAGTCCTTTAACAGCTCCAACCATCTGCGTTGTCTCAAATTAAGTTCCTTCTGTGTGAACAGATATTTCAGGCTCTTGTGGTCGGTGTAAATCTCGCAGTGCTCCCCATACAGATAGTGGCGCCACAACTTCAGTGCAAAGATCACGGCAGCTAGCTCCAAGTCATGGGTAGGGTAATTCTTCTCATAATCCTTAAGTTGCCGTGAAGCATAAGCGATTACCTTACCCTCCTGCATCAGCACGCAACCAAGTCCACTGTGCGATGCGTCACTATAGATCACATATCCTTTCCCCATAATAGGGAGGGAAAGGATAGGAGCTGACATCAATCTGCTCTTCAATTCCTCAAAGCTCCTCTGGCAATCCTCACTCTAGATAAACTTAATTCCTTTGCGCGTCAAACGAGTGAGGGGTGCGGAAAGTTTTCGCAAAACCTTCCACAAACCGACGGTAATATCCAGCCAAGCCCATAAAACTACGAACCTCTGCTACCGTCGTCGGTCGGGGCCAATCCCGGACTGCCTCAATCTTTGCCGGGTCTACCGCCACTCCTGCAGCTGAGATCACGTGGCCCAAAAAGGCAACCTTTCGAAGCCAAAACTCGCACTTAGATAACTTGGCATACAACTTCTTCTCCCTCAGAAGTTGCAGCACAATCCTCAGGTGCTCCTCGTGCTCCACATCACTCCGAGAATAAACCAGGATGTCGTCGATGAACACTACACGAACCGGTCCAAATAAGGTCGAAAGATCCTGTTCATCAAAATCCATAAATGCGGCAGGGGCATTAGTCAATCCAAAAGGTATGACAGTGAACTCATAATACCCATACCGAGTCCTGAATGCTGTCTTTGGAACGTCCTCGGCCTTCACCTTCAGTTGGTGGTAACCAGACTGTAAGTCGATCTTAGAGAAGACACAAGACCCTTGCAGCTGATCAAATAAGTCATCGATGCGCGGCAAAGGGTACTTGTTCTTGATGGTCACTTTATTCAGCTCTCGGTAATCCACACAAAGTCGAAGTGAACCATCCTTCTTCTTCACGAACAGCACCGGCGCTCCCCAAGGCGATACACTCGGCCTCACGAAACCCTTGTCCAATAAGTCCTGAAGTTGCGCCTTCAACTCACGCAACTCCGCCGGTGCCAATTCGGTAAGGGGCTTTGGAGATTGGCGCAGTTCCTGGGACTACGTCAATCAAAACTCAATCTCCCTATCCGGCGGCATACTAGTCAGCTCTGGGGGGAAAACATCCGGGAACTCGTGGACAATAGGAATATCCGCGAGTCCCGGTTGCCGCCGCAGGCCCCTCAACCACACTGGCCAAAAAGGCCATGCATCCACTGCGCATCATCTACCTCGCACGAGAAGTCGAAAACTATCGAGGCGAAGAAAGCACTCTGGCACCCTCTGTACACAACCACCTCCTGGCCCGGCTCGCTAAGAGTCACCGTCCTCGCGGCACAGTCAATAGTCCGCATAATAGCGAGCCAGCCAGTCCATCCCAAGTACTACTATCGAAGTCTCGCACTGACTCAGGACCATCAGGTCCGCTGGCAAAGTCCACGACTCGATCCGTACAGGGCAAGACCAAACAACACTCCTCTACAAGCAGAGTATGCTCCGGAATCTGTACCTCTAATGCACGTGGCAACCGACCTAACTCTAGTCCATGGGATAATGCGAATGCTCTACTGATAAAGAATGTGATGCACCGGTATCAATAAAGTGCGAAGCTCTACTGCCAGAAAGTAAAATGATACCTGCCACCACGTGGTCGGCTGCCAGGGAGTCCTCAACCTGGGTGGCATAGACCCGCCCGCTCTGTGCCCGGTGGTCGGTAGTCTGCCGGGTGAGAAGAAGGGGCCCTGCTCGCTGGAGCATAGGACCGCTGCTGGGGTGCCGATGGGGCTGACGCTGAGGAAGGAGCCGGTGCTGGCGCATAGGGGGCAAGTAGCTCGAATGTGGCCCGACTGTCCGCACCGGTAACAGCGGCCAAACCTCTGGTCACAAGTATCAGAAGGATGCTGTCCCCGGCAGAAAATGCACCTGGCTGGGGTCTGGGGCTGCCTCCCCTGCTGCTGCTGCCTCGTGCCAGCTGAGGCGTCCCTGCTGCCGGGACTGCGACCTTCTGCTGCTGTGAATGCTACTGCTGTCGCGAGTGCTGTGCTTGCTGCTGCTGCATGTGGTGGCCTCTGGGATCCACCAGGCCCTCGCCGCTCCGAACGCCCGCGGCCTGAAAACTGAGGCGGCGGGGGTCGGGGCGGCCTCCAGGAACGGCCTGTCCCCCATCATCCTGCGCTGGTCCGCTTTCCTGTCAGATCCCCTGAACGACCAGGCCTCCACGTCTGGCGACGACGTGGTCTCCCCTCTCGACCCACTGTGCATGCTCTGCCGCCTCCTCCAGGTGTCTGTAGTCTCTGCGCATGCACTAAGGTATAGATCTCCGGGCGTAGGCCCAACTCGAAGAGCTCACCTGATGTGGCCCGTCCTAGCGACGTAGGGCACGCAGTTGAGCAACCGCGAAAACTCCTGGAAGTAGTCCCATGCCGAACGGCTCGCCTTGCTGGAGATTCTTCAGATCATCCTCCATCTTTTTTCTTCAACGTAGTAGAAAAGTACGTGTCCAGAAACCATCCTCTTGAACTCTGCCCACGGTAGCTGCCGGGTGATCTGAAACTCCCAGGGGCTCCACCCGACGCCACCACGCGTCAGCATCCCCGTCCAAGCAATGTACAGCCATTGTGTACCCTGTGCTTCTATCGATGAAGAAGTCTCAGAACAACTTCTCCATTGCTGAAAGCCAAGTCCCGACATCCAAGGGTGGGTGCTCCGCCCCGAAAATCTAGGCGGGTCCCCGCTTACAGAATTAGGTGAGTTTATCAGTGAACTCCTGCTCCTCAGCGGGGGTCAAAGGTCGGATCGCTCCCGGGGCCCCGCTGCTCGAAGATGGTGCCACAGGCACCAGCGGTATAGTCGGTGATACAACAGGTGGTGCGAGGGCCTCAGCCAGAAGTAGGGGGAGGGGCCCCCAACCTGAGCAAGCAGCTGCTCGATCCTCTGCTCTGCCGGCGGTGACCCTCCGCCAGCTGGGGCCACCATGGCCCTCAACTCGGCAATCTCTGAAGGTCCGGACTGCTCCGGCCCCTCCGGGGGTGTGGGGGTACCCCGGGTAGGAATCCGCCGCCTGGGAGGCATCCTGCCACACAAGAAACCACAGATCAGTAACAAAACCACACTCGACCCAATCTAGCGAAAGTCAAAGGCATCCTCCTATTTCTGCAACCTTATGTTGTCTGCAGCCAACATAATAGTTCGCCAGAAATAGGACATGCCAATCCCTCTTCCCTCACTGGAAGAGTCAAATAAACGCATGACCAAATTGCCGACTTTCGCGTAATGTCGCGTCACTCACGCCTTGCCTTCCTAGGGTCTGCCAAAAGCCTAGGGTTTCCTAAGTCCCAACTGACCTATCCCTAAGCTCTGATACCAACTTAATCTGTCACGCCCCGGGTGTAAACCAGAACCCGGGCTCGTCTACAGATCCGCCGTATACACGGGATTTCCGTGTATACGAAGCGCTGGTAACCTGCTCAAACATAGATGATATAATAAAGGAGCATAAACAGAGCTAAACTAGAACTAATACATCTCAGATAAAGCTGGAAAGTAGAAGTGCAGAAGTAAACTCTCAATAATACAAATATCTCTCCCAGCTCACTAATCAAATACAACCAGCTGGCCGAAGCCAGACCCAAAAAGAAATGAAAAGTAGAGTATCTGAGAGTATCGGGGTACATCTAGTAACTGAACTGGTGCCTGGGTAGACCGCTATCTAGTCCGCGATCCTCTTACCTCGATCCGCTGAGGAGGGGCCCGCAACTGCCGCAGACGACTCTGCAAAACAAAGGGGAAGAGAAAAAGAAAACAGTGGGGAGTGAGAACTACTATAGAACAGTAGCCTCCTCCTAGTGGGTAAACCTCTACTCAGACATGCCCACTAGGACTATAAGAGGCGGAGAATAAACAAAGGTGGTAAGCTGTGAATAAGACTGCTGATGATGAATAGAGCTACCACTACATGCCTCTAAGGTGCCAGCTAAAAGTATAGCTAAATGGATGCATCAGAATGTAAATGCCTGCCTGTCTAAACCCAATCGATACACCAGTAAGCACTGGTACTGCCTGCTCTGCCTGCCAAATCGGGTATGCCAGCCTACGCATAACACCGATAGGGGATGAGAGTCGCGAAGACTCGAGATCTATAAACCGCACACTCCGGAGTGGCACTCGAGGGAGCGACCCACACGAGTCAAGTGCCTCAGTAACAAGTATCAAAGTCAGCAGGACTGGATCACGACACTGATCTAAGTGGAAAGCCCATCCACTAAAAGAAGCCCAAAACCTGTCCCCCCAATCTGATGCAATAACCACTGTCCGGTCAACCGCCAAAAATCCGCGGTTGCCGTAATGCCCTGCCCTCACTGCCTGCCTGTCCCAAATCCCACAACTGTCTGACTACACTATCCCAGCCCCTGCTCGAACCCGAGCGCACTATCCCCTAAATCTAGACAAAAGGAGAGAAAATAAAAGCATGGTTTCTCCTAAGTCAGTTCCAGCATAATAGTGTAGCAGAAAAGGGTGGCCTAGCTAGATGTCCATACAAGCATGCAAAGTCCTTTATTAAAACATGATTCCAGTATTTTGGTTCTCACAAAGTAGAGGTATGCTGTTCAAATAAACTTCCATTTTACTAAGTTACCCCAAATCAGTTTATGTGTATGTATAAGAGGTTCCCACATGTATAAGCAACATAATCCATTTAGCAAGACCCTTCCCGTGATTTCCGGCGACATATTATTTACAAGAGTTAATCATTAATTAATACTTAGTCCCTTTGAAGATGCAAGTCGTAACAATAAGCCCAATTCTCAATTAGCATGCAATAATCGCTTTTACCGGTTCTTCTAGCATATAACATGGTAGCAACTCAAATAGGCCTAGTGGGGATGTTACAAGTAGGAGTGTTAACAACGGTACCCACCTCGAGCGCTAATTCCGGTCCCCGGAAGCAAAGTCCACGCCCGATCCGGAAATCCCCCACAACACCGCGCTACAACCCCAAAGAACACATGCAATTAATATTCCAAGTTTCAAACCAAAATCTGTCCCAAAATATCCGTTTAATAGTTTAGCCATTTTCACCTGCAGAAAGTACCCGAGAAATTCCCAGAAAAATACTATCGCGATCCTCGCGACGAATCGGTCGAAACGAGTACCTGCACGTTCACCCACGAGTTTTCTATGCTGAGAACCAAATTCGACAAGAGAACCATCCCGAAGCAAGTCGATCGCAAAAACTGAATCTGAAAGTACTATAAACAGAGGCTTCTCACCTTCGGTAAAAATTCAGGAAATTCCAAGAAAATTTGGGGAGATTTCCTCGTGATGTGTAGATGCAAAACACCTTTTGAATCGCCCCAATCTGAGGTCTGTGCGCGAAGATATCACCGAAACAACACAGCGCTGTCCAAATTCCCACCCCAGAAAGTGAGGTCACAAGATGATCCGAAAAACCCATGAAAAGCTCGGAATGTGAAAAACCAGTAAACACAGAAAAACGTAGTCCTACCTGTCGTGAAGACGATGGCGCAAGAATCGCTGAAAATACTGCCGGGGTAGCTCGGGAGAGTCCGTGCACTGAAATGCGACGAAGGGAACACAAGGGAACGAGCGTCGCGCCGCGCCGTAAAATACAAACCTCGGAGTGTGTGCCACCACAAATCTTGGAAATCCTCCACAAGATGTAGAACTCGAAGGGGAACAACTTTCCTGAAGACACCTTGGTGAGAGGAGGCTCGTAAATGGTGGAAAAAGTGAGAAGAAAGGAGCTCGGGCTGTTTAAATAGGCCTCTCAAGGCTTAGTTGCTCAAGGCTACTCTCAAATAGAAGGTATAGACTTTGATGAAACGTTCGCCCCGGTAGCTAGACTCGAGTCAATTCGTATTTTATTCGCTATTGCTTGTCATTTTAAAATCAAACTCTTTCAAATGGACGTTAAGAGCGCGTTTTTAAATGGGTTTTTAAATGAGGAAGTTTATGTGGCTCAACCGAAAGGTTTTGTAGACTGTAAACAACCTAACCATGTTTTTCGTTTGAAAAAGGCTCTTTACGGTCTAAAACAAGCACCGCGAGCGTGGTACGAAAGGTTGACAAAGCACCTATTAGAAAAGGGCTATACTCGAGGGGGAGCTGACCGGACTCTCTTCGTGAAGCATTATCAGGATAATTTCATTGTGGCACAAATCTATGTCGATGACATTGTATTTGGTGCAACTAGAGACAATGATGCTTCTAAATTCGCTGATACCATGGAAACCGAATTTGAGATGTCATGATGGGCGAACTGACATACTTTCTTGGATTGCAAGTGAAATAAAATGATGATGGCAGCCATTTATGTCAATCCAAGTATGCAAGGGAGTTGGTGAAGAAATTTGATTTAGAAAACTCTAAAGATTTTCCGACTCCTATGGGAACTAGCAATAAGGGATTAGGAAGTGAATCTCTTAGTGAGAGTGTAGACGAGAAGCTTTATCGCAGCATGATAGGAAGTCTACTCTATCTTACAGCTAGTCGCCCGGATATATCCTTTAGTGTTGGGATTTGCGCGAGATATCAATCAGCACCAAAGGAGGTTCACCTGAAAGCGGTGAAAAGGATCATCCGGTACATCAAAGGAACTTTGAATTTCGGAATTTGGTATCCTATGGGAACAACGCTTGACATTATAGGATATTCAGATGCCGATTGGGCAGGATCTGTGGATGATCGGAAGAGCACGAGTGTGCATGTTTTTATCTTGGCCATTGTGACGCCCACTTCCCAGGGGGTCACACATCCTAGAACTACTCTAGCTCTAGCACGCTTAACTCTCATGTTCCTCTTGGATCTTGCTACCATCCAAAATGCTATAGCCGGGTTAGAGATTTAGTCCTATTATTCATGTATATATAGAGACTAATTCAAATTCCGGTGTCACATTCTTCCCCCCTTTAAGCCCTGACGTCCCACGTCAGGCCTCAAGCACACTCAC
>JAQNDB010004246.1:0-24780 GCA_029204045.2 Tillandsia leiboldiana | reverse complement strand
CCATCGTTTCATACAACAAGAATTAGATTATGCCAAATCTATCAATAATATCCAAAAATGAAACGAAAATTTACAAAAATTAAATCCCTTAAAGTTGAACACCTTCAATTACATCTAACTTGATCTTATGAGTAATGCCTTTATCAAATCATCAATTCAGTAAAGAAAATGAAATACAAAGATCAATAGATGTTTGAAATCCCAAATATGTAGATAATATCTAGACAATCTGTTGAAGAGAGTGGCTCTTTGAGCATCTTTCTTTAAAAACCCACCTTATACCAACCTTGAAATTTGACAGAGTCAAGTATTTCAACATGCATTTTACTTAATCAAAAATTTGAACAACCATGCTTGGTATACATGTGGTAGCTGCACACAATACTCGGGACGACCGAGGTGGTAGCTCTTTCCTCCATGTGGTGGTAGTTTTCACACTCCTCATTGGGATGTAACTCTTTCCACATCTTTTGAGCATTTTACCTTTTCTTTGACTCCCCCTCAATTGGCTATCAATTATTTAAGATATAAGTATTCAACCAAAATTGATCTCGATTTCATACTCGACTAAGCAGTCAAATAAGATAATGACTATACCAAGAGATCATAGAGAGAGAAATTGACTTTGATCACTTAGAAGATGATTTAATTAACATAAATGATCATTGCAACAGTGAAATATTATGATGGCAAAAGCATAATAAATTTCTAAATGTGCGAAAAGATGCAATTAAAGTCAATTATGATCTATGCTCAATTAATGTCCTATGTACAAACATAGATAATGAACAAAACAAAAACAAATACAAAACCTATCCTAAGCAAAGATTTCAAAAAGAAGATTATTTCAAGGAAAGCATCCAATTGCTTTTCGTAAATGAATAAAACGTTTTTGATCCAAAGGTTTTGTTAGAATGTCAGCTAATTGATCCTCAGTTGAAATATATGAAAGTTGAAGAGTATTTGATTCAACTAGCTCTCTAAGAAAATGATATCTAAGTTCAATATGTTTTGTTCTAGAGTGCAACACAGGGTTTTTAGAAATGTTAATTGCACTTGTGTTGTCACAAAGAATTGTTACCGAAGATGCTGAAATGCGGAAGTCGCTCAATACGCTTTTCATCCAAATGAGTTGAGTTGAGCAACTTCCAGCTGAAATGTATTCCGCTTCGGCAGTCGAGAGTGCTATGCAATTCTGCTTTTTACTGTGCCATGCAACAAGGCAATGGCCAAGATAGAAGCATGCACCACTCGTGCTTTCCGATCATCCACTGATCCTGCCCAATCGGCATCTGAGTATCCAACAATATCCAAACTTGTTCCCATAGGATACCAAATTCCGAAATTAATTGATCCTTTGATATACCGGATGATCCTTTTCACCGCTTTCAGGTGAACCTCCTTTGGTGCTGATTGATATCTCGCGCAAATCCCAACACCAAAAGATATATCCGGGCGACTAGCCGTGAGGTAAAGTAGACTTCCAATCATACTTCGATACAGTTTCTCGTCTACATTCTCACTATGTGATTCACTTCCAAGTCCCTTGTGGCTAGTTCCCATTGGAGTCGGAAAATCTTTACAATTTTCTAGATCAAACTTTTTGACCAACTCCATTGCATACTTGGATTGACTCAAGTGAATACCTTCATCATTTTGTTTAATTTGCAATCCAAGAAAATAAGTCAATTCGCCCATCATGGACATCTCAAATTCGCTTTCCATGGTCTCCGCGAATTTAGAAGCATCATTATCTCTTGTTGCGCCAAATACTATGTCATCGACATATATTTGTGCTACAATAAAATTGCTTTGATAATGCTTCACAAAGAGAGTCCTATCAGCTCCCCCTCGAGTATAGCCCTTCTCCAAAAGGTGCTTTGTTAACCTTTCGTACCATGCTCGCGGTGCGTTGTTTCAGACCGTAAAGAGCCTTTTTCAAACGAAAAACATGGTTAGGTTGTTTATGATCTACAAAACCTTCGGTTGAGCCACATAAACTTCCTCATTAAAAACCCATTTAGAAATGCGCTCTTAACGTCCATTTGACAATAATTTGATTTTAAATGACAAGCAATAGCAAATAGTATACGAATGGACTCGAGTCTAGCTACAGGGGCGAATGTTTCGTCAAAGTCTAACCTTCTACTTGAGAGTAGCCTTGAGAAACTAATCGTGCCTTGTCCCTGATGATAGTACCATCCTCATTTTTCTTGTTCTTGAAGATCCATTGGTACCTATCACATTGTGTTGCTTTGGAGGCTTCGTTAATTCCCAGACTTTGTTTCGCTCAAATTGATGGAGCGCTTCCTGCATTGCTTTATATCCAGTAGTCATCCTGAAGAGCTTCATCTATGTTCTTTGGTTCGATTAAAGATACGTAGCAAGCGAATCCACAAACCAACTGCCTCCGAGTTCGGACTCCTTCTTGTGGATCTTCAATAATATTCGATTCCGGATGATCCTTGAGATTCGTAACGTTTGTTGAAGCGGAGTACTCGGAGATATATGAGATGATTCCTGCACATCAGATAAACTAGAAGAACCATTAGATGCATCATTAATATTGGAAGTATTATTATGAGAAGATGCACTAGCAGGAGAATCATCATCTAGAGAGATATCGAGGGTAAGTTTTCCAGTTTCAAAGTGAAAAGCTTCATCTACTTTAACATTTATAGATTCTACGATCGTCTTAGATTCAATGTTAAATTACTCGATATGCTCTGCTATTCGTAGAATAACCCAGAAAGATCCCTTCATCACTTCGAGAGTCGAACTTTCCAAGATTTTCACGGTCACGTAAAATGTAACATCGACGTCCCGAAGACACGAAAATATTTGATGTTGGGTTTTTCTACAAAACCACAGCTCATATGGTGTATTTAAAGTTCCTGGGCGCAAGTAAACTCTATTAATGACATAGACAGCGGTGTTCACAGCTTCAGCCCATAAATGTAGCGGTAAATTCCGGCTATGAAGCATCACACGCGCCATCTCTTGAACAACCCTGTTCTTGCCTGAACAACACCATTCTGCTGAGGTGTATAGGGTGTCCGAGAATTCATGTTTAATTCCGTTTGAAAGTACAAAAATCAATGGAATTTTTGAATTTATAATTCTCCACCTCTATCACTTCTAACTCGAATGATCTTTTCCATTCTTTTCAATCATAATACGATGGCAAATCTCATGAAAAGAGTCAAACGTATCAGCTTTCTCATTTAAAAATGCTACCCAAGAAAACCGAGAGAAATCATCAACCAATAAAAAAATGTACCATTTACCTCCCAAAGATGGTTGACGGGTTGGCCCCATTAGGTCCATGTGCAAAAGTTCCAAGGGCCGTTTGTACCAACGTGGCTCAAGTTCTTGTGTGCAGTCCTAGACTGTTTTCCCTTTTGGCAACCACCACACACAACGTTTTGTTAAATAAAAGCTTTGGAATCCCCTTGACCACGTCCTTGTTTGAAATTCTAGTAAGTTCCTTAAAATTTAAGTGACCTAGCCTTTCATGCCAAAGAGTTTCATTATTCAAAGCAGCTAAGTTACAATTTTCAGAAAATTTATTAGGAACAACATAACAATTGTTTTCCGATCTAACCCCTTTTAAAAGAAGACATGGTCCTTATCAGTTACAACGCATTCGACAGATGAAAAGTTAACTGAAAAACCATTGTCGCAAAGTTGACTTATGCTTATGAGGTTAGTCTTAAGGCCATCAACAAATAAGACGTTTTTCAAAATCGGGCCATCTGGAATAGCAACCGTCCCTTTTCCAACAATTTTGGAAGATCGACCGTCTCCGAAAACAACGTGTCCTCCGGAGATTTTCTCAAGATTTTGAAAACTATTTTTGTCACCGGTCATGTGACGGGAACACCCGCTATCCAGATACCAAGACGAACTATCATATGCATGCAAGGAAACATTGGAAACAAGACAAGGGAAAATTTCACCTTTGCGCACCCAAACCCTTTTGGAGTGCGTCGGTAATGTCGAGAAGTTATATGCCTAGGTGAAGGCGTCTTGTTATAGCGATTGTTGTTCCTTGATGAATCGTCTTGCGCGATGAACTACCAAATCTCTTTTCATTTGAAAAGTTTTGCTTTGATTTTCGGGGAGGAGCCGTTTTGGTAGTTGTTGCAAGAGGTCTTTGAGATGAGCGTTCGACTCCCGTCTTGCAATATCTTCTAATGTGCCCTGAAACACCACAACGAAAACATACCTTAGATCTTGACGATCCCAAAGAGGATGAAGTAGGTTTGTTGTCGTGTTTGTCTTGAATTCCGGTGTCGGAGGAGGAGATACCGACTGAGGCTCAAAAACTGTCTCACTCGAACTTGGACTGTTTCCAGTTTGAGTGTATCCGAGGCCGAACCTATTTGATTGACCAAGACCAAGAAGTCTATCCAACTTACTCCTTCCTGAAGAGAATCGCTGTAAGTCATTCTGAGTTGGAAATGGTCTTTGTCATTTCCAGGTTATCCTGTCGAGCCTCGTTGTAGAGCTTTGAAAAGTGATTCGCGTTATCCACCAGATTTGTATGTTCCTTTTCAAGTTGCTCATTGGACTCTTGAAGGGAAGCATTTTCTTTTATCAGGTTTTCCCTTTCCACTTCAAGAGCGTTTGAGAGAGAAGTCGCTCTTTTTGCTTCTTCTTCGAGATCATGCACTCTCCCTCTCAAACTCTTGTTTTGCTTAGCCACTTTCTTTGAGTCCCTCAAAAGTCTGTGGTAGGCTAGAGCAAAATCTTCACCTTCCGAATCATCCGATTCGTTGTCCGTTGCGTTCTTTTCAACAGTGGAGTTGGACAACGACTCAGATGTACTTGCCATAAAGCACATGAAGGGTGAAGATACGGACGCGTGGAATGCCGTGGAGCTCTTTTCTTCATCACTCGAAGACGACTCATTTGACGTTGAGTTGTCATCCCAAGTGATGACTTGCATCGCCTTCTTCTTTGCCGGATACTTGTTAGGACACTCCGTTGCAATGTGGCCGTAGCCTCGACATTTGAAGCATTGTAGTTGTCCTTCTGAACTTTTCTTATCCTTTGAGAGGTTCTCTTGCTTTCTTGACTTGTAACCTGAAGTACCCTTGCCTTTGTTCGACTTTCCGAAGGATGGAGATTTGCTTGAATTACCCCTTCGAAAGTTGCGGCGAAACTTCCTTGTCAAGAGAGCGAGCTGCTTCTCAAATTCCTCCATAGAAAGGTTCTCGTCATCGTCTGAGGAGGATGTATCCGAGTCTTCTTCCTCAGTTGTTTTCAACGCATAACCTGAAGACTTAGAAGTGGATGCCTTTCCAGAAGAATTGTTAGTAGTAAATGTCATTTCATAAGTTTGTAATGAACCAACTAATTCTTCTACACGTATTTCGTCCGGGTGTTTAATAGTTTCAATGGCAGTAACCTTTGGGCGAAATCGTTCAGGAAGAGTTCTTAAGATTTTTCTTACAATCTTAAATTCTGGAATCTTCTCTCCCAGATTAGCACATGAGTTTACGATGTCTTGCAATTGTGTATAGTAGTCCGTGAAAAATTCATTTTCTGCCATTAAGATAGAGTCAAACTTGCTCGTAAGCATTTGCAGTTTCTGAATCTTCACGAGGTTAGTTCCCTCATGTGTAACCTGAAGAACATCCCAGATTTCTTTCGTAGTCTCACATGCCGAGACGCGAGAGAATTCAGTTTGAGATAAGGCATTAAAAATAGCATTAATTCCCTTGCCATTGTAAGAAGATGAATCTAACTCTTCCTTGGTCCATTTCGACCTAGGTTTTAAGGTGCGAACATCACCATTAAGTTCAGTTGGATTAGACCATCCTAATTCAATTGATTGCCACACCCGTTCGTCGATGGAAATTAAAAAGGCTTTCATCCGTACTTTCCAGTACGCATAATTAGTTCCATCGAAGAACGGGGGTCGGTTGATGTTTCCACCTTCAACCATTGTTTACAACCCTATTCCCGCTCTGATACCACTTGTTGGGTTATATGAAATACGGATCTAAATAGGGGAAAAAACACCTAGAGGGGGGTGAATAGGTGTAAACGTATAAACACTCAAAAAATTGTTGCGATAAAACCCAATGCGGAAATAAAAATAATACGCAAGATTTTTACGTGGAAAACTCCATCACCGGAGTAAAAAACCACGGGACCGATAACACGGCAGAAATCCACTAGAATTAAAACACGTACAAGGTGATTTACCGTACACACTTACGACTCAACCTTTTCCATACGCTCCTAGAGGATCTTCTCCGCTCGCTCCGCGACGCTTCTCGAATCCACGATCTGCGCCCAACGCCGAATCCACGGCGTCCAACGTCGAATCCACGACGTCCGACCGAATCCACGGTCTTCACCCAATAGCACCCTTCGAATCCACGAACGTGCCTCGCTCCGAATCCACGAGAGCGGTTGAACCTTGAATCCACAAGGACACGCGAATCCACGCGCCGATTTTTGGGGTAAATCGTTGTTTTGGGTGGTGATGATCCGCCGAATACTTAGGTCAAAGATAGATCGGAAATACCATCTAAGTATTCATTAGTTTGATTCAACTCAAGATGTGAGTATGAAAACCTAGAATCAAACTAATCAATATAGATGAAGAAACATAGAGTATTCTCTAATGATTTCCTTTCTTCTCTATATGTGGATCTATAGCCGTATAAAATGATATAAGAAAATGACGGCTATTGACTATGTGGATTGACCCTAGAAAAAGAGTCATAGGGTCTATTTATAGGTTAGAAACCCTAGGAAGGAGATAAGAATCAAAAACCTAACATTTCTAGAAATTTTACGGACGGCGATCCGGATCGTGTTAGCTGTGATCCGGATCGTCATAACGATTCAGCAAATTCCAGAAAAACGAAGGTTCGGGATCCGGATCGAAGTGCATGATCCGGATCGTTCATACAGTTTACCAAACATCAACGTTCGGGATCCGGATTGCGAAGCATGATCCGGATCGTTCAAGAAAAATGGTAAACTCAACGTTCGGGATCCGGATCAAGAGACTACGATCCGGATTGAACTGAAGTATGAACGAACCACCTTCGGGATCCGGATCGAACAACCTGATCCGGATCCTGAACATGTCCCAAGTCCAGTTTTTGATTTTTATGCAATGAAAGATTCTTCCAAGTGTTTCTACACTACAAGAAGTATTCGGATCACACAAAATCTTTAGTTAAACATACCTGATCCTTTTGAATTCTTCTTTCTTGAGATTGAGTTAAATGATCCAACTTTCTTCACCTTCAATCTTCAAGACTTGAGACTTTCACGAAACTACGCCAACTCAAATTCCGTAACAGTTTCAGACCGTAAAGAGCCTTTTTCAAACGAAAAACATGATTAGGTTGTTTATGGTCTACAAAACCTTTCGGTTGAGCCACATAAACTTCCTCATTTAAAAACCCATTTAGAAACGCGCTCTTAACGTCCATTTGAAATAATTTGATTTTAAAATGACAAGCAATAGCAAATAGTATACGAATGGACTCGAGTCTAGCTACAGGGGCGAAAGTTTCATCAAAGTCTATACCTTCTACTTGAGAGTAGCCTTGAGCAACTAATCGTGCCTTGTTCCTGATGATAGTACCATCCTCATTTTTCTTATTCTTGAAAATCCATTTGGTACCTATCACATTGTGTTGCTTTGGAGGCTTCGTTAATTCCCAGACTTTGTTTCGCTCAAATTGATGGAGCTCTTCCTGCATTGCTTTAATCCAGTAGTCATCCTGAAGAGCTTCATCTATATTCTTTGGTTCGATTAAAGATACGTAGCAAGCGAATCCACAAACCAACTGCCTCCGAGTTCTAACTCCTTGTGGGTCTCCAATGATGTTTGATTCAGGATGATCCTTGGAGATGCGTAAAGTTTGAGGTAACGGAGTACTCGGAGGTACATGAGACGATTCCTGCACATCAGATAAACTTGAAGAACCATTAGATGCATCATTAATATTGGAAGTATTATCATGAGAAGATGCAATGGCAGGTGTATCATCATCTAGAGAGATATCGAGGGTAGATTTTTCAGATGCAAAGTGAAAAGCTTCATCTACTTTAACATTTATCGATTCTACGATCGTCTTAGATTCCAAGTTAAATACTCGATATGCTCTACTGTTTGTAGAATACCCCAAGAAAATCCCATCGTCACTTCGAGAGTCAAACTTTCCAAGATTTTCACGGTCACGTAAAATGTAACACCGACTCCCGAAGATGCGAAAATATTTGATGTTGGGTTTTCTACCGCACCATAGTTCATATGGTGTATTTAACGTTCCCGGGCGCAAATAAACTCGATTAATTACATAGATTGCAGTGTTCACAGCTTCAGCCCAAAAATGTAGCGGTAAATTCCGGCTGTGAAGCATAACACGTGCCATCTCTTGAACAACCCTGTTTTTGCGCTCGACAACACCATTCTGTTGAGGTGTATAGGGTGCTGAGAATTCATGCTTAATACCGTTTGAAGTGCAAAAGTCAATGAATTTAGAGTTAACGAATTCTCCACCTCTATCACTTTTAACACGAATGATCTTTTCATTCTTTTCAATCATAATATGATGGCAAACCTCGTGAAAAGAATCAAAAGTATCATCTTTCTCTTTTAAAAATGCTACCCAAGAATACCGAGAGAAATCATCAACCAATAAGAAAATATAACATTTACCTCCCAAAGATGGTTGACGGGTTGGCCAAAAGAAAGAAAAATAGTCTACATAAACTACACAACATTTAATCGTAGAACGATTAAAGACAAGGAAGGATTTCACCTTTGCATACCCAAACCTTTTGAGTTTTGGAGTATGTTGGCAATGGTTGAGAAATTTTCCTTGATGAAGACGTCTTGTATGATTGATCTTTTTCTTTTGTCATCGTCTTGTTTGAAGTACTACCAATGTTCTTTTCTTTTGAAAAGTCCTTCTTTGAATTCCGGGGAGTGAACTTATTGGTAGCAGTTGCAAGATGTGGTTGATTTGATCTTTGAGCTCCAATCTTGCAATTTCTTTCAATGTGCCCTGCAAAATTACAACGAAAGCATACCTTTGTGCTTGACGATTCCGAAGAGGGTGAAGTAGGCTTGTTGTCGTTGGTTGTCGTGAATTCCGGTGTCGGAGGAGGAGATACCGACTGAGGCACAAAGACTGTCCCACTCAAACTTGGACTGTTTTCAGTTCGAGTGTACCCGAGGCCGAACCGATTTGATTGACCAAGACCAAGAAGCTTATCCAACTTACTCCTTCCAGAATGGTCTCTGCAAGTCATCCTTGAGTTGGAAAATGGTCTCTGTCATTTCCAATTTTTCCCGTCGGGCCTCGCCGTAGAGCTTCAAGAAGTAATTCGCTTTGTTCACCATATCTATATAATTCTTCTCGAGTTGCTCATTGGACTCTTGAAGGGAAACATTTGCTTTTATCAGATTATCCATTTCCACTTCAAGATCGGTCGAGAGAGAAGTTACCCTTTTTACTTCTTCTTCGAGATCCTGCAATCTCCCTCTCAACCCCTTGTTTTGCTTAGCCGGTTTCTTTGAATCCCGTAAAAGTCTGTGGTAGGCTAAAGCAAAATCTTCACCTTCCGAATCATCCGATTCATTGTCCGTTGCATTCTTTTCAACAGTGGAGTTGGACAATGACTCGGATGTACTTGCCATTAAGCACATGAATGGTGAAGATGTGGACGCGTGGAATGCCGTTGCGCTTTCTTCTTCATCACTTGAGGATGACTCATTTGACATTGAGTTGTCATCCCAAGTGACGGCTTGCATCACTTTCTTCTTCGACGGATTCTTAGTTGGACACTCCGTTGAGATATGGCCGTATCCTCGGCACTTGAAGCATTGGACTTGTCCCTCTGAACTTTTCTTATCCTTTGAGAAGTTCTCTTGCTTTCTTGACTTGTAACTTGAAGTACCCTTGCCTTTCTTCGACTTTTCGAAGGATGGAGTTTTACTTGAATTACCCCTTCGAAAGTTGCGGCGAAACTTCCTTGTCAAGAGAGCGAGTTGCTTCTCAAAGTCCTCCATAGAAAGGTTCTCGTCATCGTCTGAGGAGGATGAATCCGCGTCTTCTTCCTTAGTTGTTTTCAACGCATAACCTGAAGACTTAGAAGAGGATGCTTTTTCCGAAGAATAGTTAGTAGTAAATGTCATTTCATAAGTTTGTAATGAACCAACTAGTTCTTCTACACGCATTTCGTCCGGGTGTTTAATAGTTTCAATGGCTGTGACCTTTGGGCGAAATCGTTCAGGAAGAGTTCTTAGGATCTTTCTTACAACCTTAAATACTGGAATCTTCTCTCCCAGGTTAGCACATGAATTTACGATATCTTGCAATCGTGTATAGTAGTCCGTGAAAGATTCATTTTCTGCCATAAAAATGGAGTCAAATCTGCTCATAAGCATTTGCAGCTTTTGAATCTTCACGAGGTTAGTTCCCTCATGTGTAACCTGAAGAACATCCCAGATTTCATTCGCAGTCTCACATGCCGAGACGCGAGAGAATTCAGTTTGAGATAAGGCATTAAAAATAGCATTAATTCCCTTGCCATTGTAAGAAGATGAATCTAACACTTCCTTGGTCCATTTCGACCTAGGTTTTAAGGTGCGAACATCAGAAATAATCTCAGTTGGATTAGACCATCCTAATTCAATTGATTGCCACACCCTTTCGTCGATGGAAATTAAAAAGGCTTTCATCCGTACTTTCCAGTACGCATAATTTGTTCCATCAAAGAAAGGGGGTCGATTGATGTTTCCACCTTCAACCATTGTTTACAACCCTATTCCCGCTCCGATACCACTTGTTGGGTTATATGAAATATAGATCTAAATAGGGAAAAAAACACCTAGAGGGGGGTGAATAGGTGTAAACAATAAACACTCAAAAAATCATTGCGCAATAAAACCCAATGCGGAAATAAAAAAGAACACGCAAGATTTTTACGTGGAAAAACTCCAAACCGGAGTAAAAACCCACGGGACCGATAACACGGTGAAATCCACTATAATTGAAACACATACAAGGTGATTTAACGTACTCACAGACGACTCAACCTTTTACCATACGCTCCTAGTTGATCTTCTCCGCTCGTTCCGCAACGCGTCTCGAATCCACGATCTGCGTCCAACGCCGAATCCACGGCGTCCAACGTCGAGTCCACGACGTCTGACCGAATCCACGGTCTTCACCCAGTAGCACGCTTCGAATCCACGAACGTACCTCGCTCCGAATCCACGAGAGCGGTTGAACCTTGAATCCACAAGGACACGCGAGTCCACGTGCCGATTTTGGGGAAATCGTTGTTTTTGGGTGGTGATGATCCGCCGAATACTTAGATCAAAGATAGATAGGAAATACCATCTAAGTATTCATTAGTTTGATTCAACTCAAGATGTGAGTATGAAAACCTAGAATCAAACTAATCAATATAGATGAAGAAACATAGAGTAATATCTAATGATTTCCTTTCTTCTCTATATGTGGATCTTAGGCCGTATAAGATGATATTTGAATATGACGGCTATTTTTCTTTTTATCGGCTTCCCCTAGAAAAATGAATCATAGGGTCTATTTATAAGTTAGAAACCCTAGGAAGGAGATAAGAATAAAAAACCTACCATTTCTGGAAATTTTACGGACGGCGATCCGGATCGGATTTCGGCGATCCGGATTGCAGTAGCAAGAAAGACGGTTTCCAGAAAAACGATGGTTCGGGATCCGGATCGAAATGGCTGATCCGGATCGTTCATACAGTTTCACCAAACATCAACGTTCGGGATCCGGATTGCAAATCCTGATCCGGATCGTGCAAGTAAAAATGTAAAACTAGTGTTCGGGATCCGGATCATGAGATGCTGCGATCCGGATTGAACCAGTGTATGAACGAACACCCTTCGGGATCCGGATCGAAATGTCTGATCCGGATCCTGAACATGTCCCATGTCCAGTTTTTGATTTTTATGCAATGAAAAATTCTTCCAGGTGTTTCTACACTACAAGAAGTATTCGGATCACCAAAAATCTTTAGTTAAACATACCTGATCCTTTTGAATTCTTCTTTCTTGAGATTGAGTTAAATGATCCAACCTTCTTCACCTTCAATCTTCAAGACTTGAACCTTTCACGAAATTACGCCAACTCAAATTCCGTAACATACCTGCGGTCCTCCCAACAGGCGTGGACTTCAGTCCACCACCAACACCACCAGGAGCTCCCTCTGAAAACCAAAAAACCAAAAGAGAAAACCCAAGCTTCTCACTCACACAAAAAGGGCAAAAACCGCACTTACCAAGTAGGAGGGTCGACGCGTACGATCTGCTAGCTCCATACGGCTTCAAGGAGAAGATCCAACATCACTACCACCCTCAAAAATCACCATGCTCATCTTCTTCTTACTTCCTTTCTCCACTCCTTACTTCCTCCTGCTTCATACGAGTTCCTCTGCTTTATTGGAGAAGGAGGAGGTGACGTGGCAAGGAAATTAATTAGCCTGCTGCTAATTAAGGTGGGGGTGGCTGGCAGTCAATAAGAGAGGAAAAAGACCAAGGTACCCCCAAGGAAAAATATTTAAACCACTTAATCAACATAAGCATTCCCCTTTCTGTTTTCCTCTCTCATTCTTTCCACAGGCCAAAAATCCACATTAGTTACATTAATCAATTAATTAATTCATTAAATGCCCCATCAACTCTGTCACGCCCCGAGTCCGCCAATTTGTACGGTTCGGGCACGCCAACAGACCCGCCAATCGGGTAAGACCTTTTCCTACCCGAAAGGAACGGTAACATCCATAATAACACAACAAGTGTATGCGGAAGCTCAATATCAGAGTACTAAAAATCACTATAAATTTGAACTTTCATTTTATAAACAAACAGTTTAAGCGATAATGAAAGCATACAAGAGTGAACCATAACTTAAATTTATTACACTTTACATTTCTGAACTTGCTAATAAAATTATTACAATTCTTTTACATCATTTCCTCACCATACAAGGTTCACTCAAGAAATATAAAAATTGGATACCTCTGCTAGACCCTCTAGGTCTCTATGCTGCTGGGCCCTTGCCCCAGTCGTATATCTCGCCGTCTGCCTCTGAACCGTCGCGATCGCTGCATCCATACCTGAACCTGTGGGGGGGGGGGGGGGGGGGGGGCACCCAAGGGGTGTGAGAACTCCTGACAGAGTTCCCAGTGGGTTCAACCACCGAGAAAAAGTGTCCTACACCACTTGGTCCAATGGAAGCAATAATAATAGTACTAGGAAACTAAAATCCTCAATATCAAAATGCGGCCATGCAATATAATATATCACTACACTATCTGTGTATACTCATCGACCCAGCACTACTCTGTCTAGCCACACTAGGCTGCTAAGCACCAACTCGGCCACTATACGGCTGAATACAGGGTCCAACTAACCCGGCCACCTTGGCCACTCTATTTTTCTTTAATCTTTAGATTCTGGTGCTTTAGTTCAAGTTAACCCTCGGAAATTCTTATCCAACGGGCCCGAGCCCGGTAGTCTTGCTACCATAAGATAAGATTTCTAAGGTTGCCGATAACACCCGCAAGTGTTACCCCGCCCAACGGGGAACTTGTCATACGGGTCACTGCCCGGGAGAGGGACACTGCCCATGGCTCCGACAAGATCTACGTTTCACCCCCGAAGGTACGCCCATTTTATCTTTTTATATTTTCTTTCTTTTCTTTTTACTTTAGTTCTTAGCCTCTTTGCCTTTGAACACTTGCTTTCCTTTCTTATTCGGGCTTATAGCTCCCTTTTTGCCACTGGCAAATCACCTTCTCTTTTCTTTGAGCATTTAGCTCCTTGCTTTCACTTTTAGCCATTCGAAAGTACCTCGTCCGACGGGTCACTGCCCAGGGAGTCCTGCTCCACTTGACGAGTATCAAATTCGAAGGCGCCAATTACATTTTCTTTATGCTTTTAGCCACTTTTAGCTTGCTTTTAATCTTTGCCTTTTAGCAACAATTTTTCCTCTTATCCTAGGTCTTGCCATAAGGATAACTAGAGAGTCTCCTGGACTCTTAAACATTTCTCTTTTATTTCTTTAACTCAAATTGAAGTTAAAGTTATTATCCATTTGCCCAGACACCCTATGACCTTCTAGGGTTATATTTGATCAACTCTTTAAACTGGGGATCTCATCCCACATTTCTGATTCCTCACTGAATCCTAGAGTTAACTAAACTCTGTTTTCCTGCTCCACCATTAACTTAGAGTTACACTGACTCTAATTCCATGTTCCACTGTTATCTTAGAATTACATTGACTGTACTTTTCTGTTTTCCCTTTCATATCTCCACACTTGATCCACCTTTTCCATCCTCCTGATTCCTTACTGAATCCTAGAGTCAACTTGACTCTATTTTTTCTGTCTGTGAGTTTAAACTCTTCTAGCTCAACTTAGGTTCCCTTTACCTAAGTCCCATGTCATACTTGTCCTAGAGTTCCATGACTCTATGCTGACCTCTAGTTCACCTTAGGTTTCCTTTACCTAAGTTCCATGTCATACTCATCCTAGAGTTCCTTGACTCTATGTTGAACACTAGTTCTCCTTAGGTTCTCTTTACCTAAGTTCCATGTCATATACACCTAGAGTTTTCTGACTCTATGTTGATCACTCTATCCAGTGTCCTTAGGTTATCACCTAAGACCATGCCACTCATCCTTCCTAGAATAACTCCTAAGTTGATGTCACTCGTCAAACCCCTAAACTAGGTTTTCCTCCTAGTCTTACTACCAACAAGTTCTGTTCCCTTATATCACATGATTCCTAGGGTTGTACCCTAACATGATCACAGTCATCAAGTAATTACTCATTTCTACGCATGCAATTATTTTCATATCCATCATAAAAATAATATTTATCCTCTAAGTCCTTTTTGCACATGAAAATGAATTATCTTCTTTTGGCAACTGACAGTTGCATTTATCATCTGTGTCCATCTACACATACAAATTTATCCCCTATTGTGGATAAATCATAAATATCGCTTTTCCTCTAAATTTCTCTACACATGCACATATATCATCTGTTATTGGCAACCAACAGTTGCCCTTTTCATCTGTGTTCCGCTAAACATGCAATCTTATTCATAATTACCTAACGTCTCTAACAGGTTACTATCATGCTTCGAATCGAAAAGCAAAGGAGCAAGGGGAGAGGTCACCCAATTTCGGCAGAATTCCCCACCTTGTAGTATACCCAATTGCTTGTAGACACTTGCAATTGGTCTCCGCGCGATTCCACTTGTTCCCTCGAGCTTGCACGCAAAACGATGCACCTCCCTCGAGTCTGCACGCAAAACGGTGCACGTCCACCAAACCTGCACGCAAAACGGTGCGCGTCAGAAAAACTCACACACAAAACGATGCGCGCCACTTCAATCGGCACGCAAAACAATGCGCGTCAACTCAACCTGCACGCAAAACGGTGCACGTACCTCAAATCTGCACGCAAAACGATGCACGTTCGACTGTAGGGTTGCACGCAAAACGATGCATGCTTTTCTAGTCCTGCACACAAATCGATGCATAATATTAGGGTCGGCACGCAAAACGGTGCACGATAATACGATCGGCACGCAAAACGGAGAAGGTACCTCAAATCTGCACGCAAAACGGTGCACGTTCGACTGTAGGGTTGCACGCACAACGATGCACACTTTTCTAGTCCTGCACGCAAATCGATGCAAAAAATATTAGGATCGGCACGCAAAATGGTGCACGATAATACGATCGGCACACAAAACGGAGAACGTACCTCAAATCTGCACGCAAAACGGTGCACGTTCGACTGTAGGGTTGCACTCAAAATGATGCACACTTTTCTAGTCCTGCAAGTAAATCGATGCAAAATATTAGTCGGCACGCAAAACGGTGCACGATAATACGATCGGCACGCAAAACGGAAAACGTACCTCAATCTGCACGCAAAACGGTGCACGTTCGACTGTAGGGTTGCACGCAAAATGATGCACACTTTTCTAGTCCTGCACGCAAATCGATGCAAAATATTATTAAAGACTGCACGCAAAACGGTGCGCGGATAACACAACCGGCACACTAAACGGAGCACGTACCTCGGGTTGGCACGCAAAACGGTGCACTTTTCTCTTTCAATGTTGCATGCATAACGGTGCACGTATCTCAAATCTGCACGCAAAACGGTGCACGTCTTTTCTAACCCTGCACGAAAAACGATGCATAATATTATGGTCGGCACGCAAACGGTGCGCGTTAAATTGATCGGCACGCAAAACGGAGCACGTACCTCAAATCTGCACGCAAAACGGTGCATGCTTCACTGTAGGGTTGCACGCAAAACGGTTGCACTTTTCTCTAGCCCTGCACGCAAAATGATGCGTCATATTAGAGACTGCACACAAAACGGTGCGCGATAATACAACCGGCACGCAAAACAGAGCACGTTCCTCGGGTTGGCACGCAAAATGGTGCACTTTTGTTTTTCAACGTTGCACGCAAAACGGTGCACGTTTTCTGAGTTTGCGCCCAAAACTGTGCATTTTTGTCGAATCCGCACGCAAACGGTGCATTTTTTCTACAACTTGCACGCAAACGAGACGCGCCAAAAATACCCCGCGACAGTCCGTGCAGCAACGGTACAGTAGAACTCGGTCCCTAACACGCAAAACGGCACGGGATTTAAATCTAATGTCCAAACTAACGTCTCAAAACTGTGCTAAAAATACCGTAAAAAATAAAGCGCGGGACTTACCCGACCGCGCCGCCGCCGCCAAAACGCCCCCAATCGAAAGCCTCGCGCGCTCCACGAGACCCACGACGCCACGCCGCAACACCTCCCAACCTCTCCCTCACTCTCCCTCACTCTCGGTTGGAGAAGAAAGGAAAAAGGAGAAAAAATGGAGATGCGGGGAGGAAGAAGAAGAAGAAAGGAGGGAGAGAGGGAAGGGTGGTCCACGGACCACCGGTCTACGGTGCACCCGTCGGTCTACAAGACCAGTCGGGTGCACCCGGTCCAGGCACGCACGCGCACCTGGCGCCCCCTGTTGACCGCGCCCAAGTGCGCTCCAGCTGTGCGCCTCGCGCAGCGCGCCGCGCGTCTTGAAATCCGTTTTCGTCCCGTTTTCTATCCATTTTTTCGTCCGTTTCCGTCCAAATTTGACAGACGACTTCGTTTCAGCTTAATTTACTACAAAAAATTTTAAATGTTCAGTTTGGGCCATTTCTGGGCCACCAAAGCCTCGCTGTATCTAGAATCATTGGCGGACCCCGTTCTCACAATTCGGGTATCCTATCAACCCGAAATTTTTACTGTGTCCTTAAAAAATAATTACGAAGCTCCCCAAATTTTCTCAGAATTTTTCGACACTGTTGGCGGAGCCCGTTTTCACTATCGGGTATCCGATCAACGCGAAACTTTTTTCTGTGGTCTTAAAACATATTTACGGGGCTCCCGTAATTTTTCTCGGAATTTTCCGACACTGTGAATTTTTCACTAAAAATCTGGGCCCCCTTTCTCAAATAAATTTTTAGATCTCTCCATTTTAACCCGATTTGGGCCCAACTCGCGTCCACATATTCTTTACTTCCCTAACTTTCACAACACTAGTAGTTCATACCACCTTTATTTACATTTATTTATGTGCCGAAAATCCGGTACTTTACATTCTTACTCCCCTTAAAATAAGTTTCGTCCTCGAAACTTGAATCTATCTCGACTCAAATTGATCGAATAAGAGGGATTACGCCCCTAACGCTGGGCTCACCAAAACTACACGAACAGCTCATTCGTGGATCCCCATTTCCAACCAGGGGAAATCTCAAACCTGATGTCTGGCCATTTTCACTAAGTAGGCGAAAGACACCGCTGAGCACTTGCTCTCTCAATTTGCCACGAATGACCCAAGTCTTTGTTTGCGAAATTTCCACTTTAATTTCGCCATCATCTTTTTCACAACGAGAGGTTGCATCTGCAACCAGTTACACTTACCGCATATTTTCCGTCGCTCAGCTGCCTATTTGGAGGGCAAAGGCCAATCCACGAGTTCTCATGCATCACACACGCTACTAGCGCTCTGAGTCCATGGGTTATCAGCTACCCCGCTACCTCGGACCACTAATAGGTTCACAAACCACGGTCCAACAGGGGCCTATAGCCCATACTAGTCCGATACTGTACAATGGCTCTCACTAGTCCACAGACCCAATCGTCATACGGGTAAATCCTCACTTAGGATTACTATCCCAAACACTCCCACTAGGAGCTACAGTACCTCGATCATCATTAGCCCTACGGCCTGGTCCATATCACCACTCTCAGTGTACTAACAGCCTCAAGGTCACACGTGGCATTCCACGTCCCCGGGTCATCGCTCGGACTACCGTCCCGACCAGATCTCTATCATGCCCCGCCAATCAGGTATCGGGCCGCTGTCTCTCACAGCTGACTGCGCCTGCCCACTGGGCTACAGGCCCACAGTCCACAAACATGGTCCAGGCACGGATCGTCCCCAAGCGAACCCGCTGTCGTCGCCACACGACCACTATGCTCACTGAGCAAAACCAAACTAACTAGTCGTCAATTCACGACCCGAACCCCTCTATCAACTCTGGCCACACTGGGCACAGGCTAATGTGTCACCTAATCAGCCCTCTCTGGCTAAACAATACTCGTGCTCCATGAGCACCCAAACAGTTGGGCGTCCTACGCCCCCATGCTGACTCATAAAGTCCAGCGTTAAGCAACTTGCTTAAACACGCGTATGACTCCTATACACTCTCCCAACTGGGTTTGAGGCACCACTATAACCCGTTCACCACTCTGGTGATTACCACGCAACCCTGCGGTGGCAATCCTTGCCATTATACCGATCCATTAGACCGTCACCATAAAAACTCTCGCTCTTTCGAGAGATCCTCGTATCTTGAAGCCCTACTCTGGGCCTCACTAACTTTACTATGCGGCAACTCAGCCACAATCGTCACGCCACACGACTTACTACCGTCATCAGGGCTAACTCACGCCGCCAGGCCCGTAAATCTTCCTTGCCCTAACCCTTAGGGCACAGCAACTTGGCTCTCGCGACATAGCGATCACCCATTTACCTCGCGAGTCGGTCACTCACTGGACCTACTAACCATACTTTGCCAGCAACCTAGCTGACACAAGCGTAAAACACCCTATGCTGAAGGTGTTGGCCGCGCCGACAAAAGTTCGGCGGCCGCTGCCATTCCCTTTACTGTCGCCCCTACAGGCGGCGACGCCGTATACTCACACGTTGTTTGTGCAGCCTCAGCTTGCTGCGCTATCAGCCACCGGAGCCTATCTATCTGCTCCGACTGTCACATCGCGCCACACTTAGGCGTTGGAATCAGCCTTCCTGTCGGCGAAAAATTTCCGCTGACAGCAAGAAGATTGATCTGCTGCTGGACCACCAATAAGTGCGGCCACCGCTATCGTAGCTCGTGTACCTTGTTCGACCCAGAGCCCTCTCGTGGCTCGAGTTGAGACAAGCGCGTATCCCTGCGTGGTGTCATCGCTAATATGCACACCACAACGAAATGATTTGCCCAAATTTTAGCCATTTGAGGCAACGCGCAAATCTATATACCGACAGAAAAGCTCGTCGACCCAATCATGCGAAAGTATAAGAGGGTACTCCCTTTCATCTCCAACATTACGTTGTCGGCCGCCAACGTAATATCCGAGGAATGAAAGCTCGTCGCCCTCAATCAGTCCCAACATCCTTTTTGGGAACAACAATAACCAATCAAATACTTTCGCCCAATAATCCACACACTCTCTCGCACTAATCCCTAGGGTCTCCCTAAGGTTCACTAACCACCTAGGACTATTCCTAGGCTCTGATACCACTCTAATCTGTCACGGCCCCGAGTCCGCCAATTTGTACGGTTCGGGCACGCCAACAGACCCGCCAATCGGGTAAGACCTTTTCCTACCCGAAAGGAACGGTAACATCCATAATAACACAACAAGTGTATGCGGGAAGCTCAATATCAGAGTACTAAAATCACTATAAATTTGAACTTTCATTTTATAAACAAACCAGTTTAAGCGATAATGAAAGCATACAAGAGTGAACCATAACTTAAATTTATTACACTTTACATTTCTGAACTTGCTAATAAAATTATTACAATTCTTTTACATCATTTCCTCACCATACAAGGTTCACTCAAGAAATATAAAAAATGGGATACCTCTGCTAGACCCTCTAGGTCTCTATGCTGCTGGGCCCTGTGCCCCAGTCGTATATCTCGCCGTCTGCCTCTGAACCGTCGCGATCGCTGCATCCATACCTGAACCTGTGGGGGGGGGGGGGGGGGGGGGCACGCCAAGGGGGTGTAGAACTCCTGACAGAGTTCCCAGTGGGTTCAACCACCGAGAAAAAGTGTCCTACACCACTTGGTCCAATGGAAGCAATAATAATAGTGCTAGGAAACTAAAATCCTCAATATCAAAATGCGGCCATGCAATATACTATATCACTACACTATCTGTGTATACTCATCGACCCAGCACTACTCTGTCTAGCCACACTAGGCTGCTAAGCACCAACTCGGCCACTATGCCGCTGAATACAGGGTCCAACTAACCCGGCCACCTTGGCCACTCTATTTTTCTTTAATCTTAGATTCTGGTGCTTTAGTTTCAAGTTAACCCTCGGAAATTCTTATCCAACGGGCCCGAGCCCGGTAGTCTTGCTACCATAAGATAAGATTTCTAAGGTTGCCGATAACACCCGCAAGTGTTACCCCGCCCAACGGGGAACTTGTCATACGGGTCACTGCCCGGGAGAGGGACACTGCCCATGGCTCCGACAAGATCTACGTTTCACCCCCGAAGGTACGCCCATTTTATCTTTTTATATTTTCTTTCTTTTCTTTTTACTTTAGTTCTTAGCCTCTTTGCCTTTGAACACTTGCTTTCCTTTCTTATTCGGGCTTATAGCTCCCTTTTTGCCACTGGCAAATCACCTTCTCTTTTCTTTGAGCATTTAGCTCCTTGCTTTCACTTTTAGCCATTCGAAAGTACCTCGTCCGACGGGTCACTGCCCAGGGAGTCCTGCTCCACTTGACGAGTCTCAAATTCGAAGGCGCCAATTACATTTTCTTTATGCTTTTAGCCACTTTTAGCTTGCTTTTAATCTTTGCCTTTTAGCAACAATTTTTCCTCTTATCCTAGGTCTTGCCATAAGGATAACTAGAGAGTCTCCTGGACTCTTAAACATTTCTCTTTTATTTCTTTAACTCAAATTGAAGTTAAAGTTATTATCCATTTGCCCAGACACCCTATGACCTTCTAGGGTTATATTTGATCAACTCTTTAAACTGGGGATCTCATCCCACATTTCTGATTCCTCACTGAATCCTAGAGTTAACTAAACTCTGTTTTCCTGCTCCACCATTAACTTAGAGTTACACTGACTCTAATTCCATGTTCCACTGTTATCTTAGAATTACATTGACTCTACTTTTCTGTTTTCCCTTTCATATCTCCACACTTGATCCACCTTTTCCATCCTCCTGATTCCTTACTGAATCCTAGAGTCAACTTGACTCTATTTTCCTGTCTGTGAGTTTAAACTCTTCTAGCTCAACTTAGGTTCCCTTTACCTAAGTCCCATGTCATACTTGTCCTAGAGTTCCATGACTCTATGCTGACCTCTAGTTCACCTTAGGTTTCCTTTACCTAAGTTCCATGTCATACTCATCCTAGAGTTCCTTGACTCTATGTTGAACACTAGTTCTCCTTAGGTTCTCTTTACCTAAGTTCCATGTCATATACACCTAGAGTTTTCTGACTCTATGTTGATCACTCTATCCAGTGTCCTTAGGTTATCACCAAAGACCATGCCACTCATCCTTCCTAGGATAACTCCTAAGTTGATGTCACTCGTCAAACCCCTAAACTAGGTTTTCTCCTAGTCTTACTACCAACAAGTTCTGTTCCCTTATATCACATGATTCCTAGGGTTGTACCCTAACATGATCACAGTCATCAAGTAATTACTTATTTCTACGCATGCAATTATTTTCATATCCATCATAAAAATAATATTTATCCTCTAAGTCCTTTTTGCACATGAAAATGAATTATCTCCTTTTGGCAACCGACAGTTGCATTTATCATCTGTGTCCATCTACACATACAAATTTATCCCCTATTGTGGATAAATCATAAATATCTTTTCCTCTAAATTTCTCTACACATGCACATATATCATCTGTTATTGGCAACCAACCAGTTGCTCTTTTCATCTGTGTTCTCTAAACATGCAATCTTATTCATAATTACCTAACGCCTCTAACAGGCTACTATCATGCTTCGAATCGAAAAGCAAAGGAGCAAGGGGAGAGGTCACCCAATTTCGGCAGAATTCCCCACCTTGTAGTGTACCCAATTGCTTGTAGACACTTGCAATGGTCTCCGCGCGATTCCACTTGTTCCCTCGAGCTTGCACGCAAAACGTGCACCTCCCTCGAGTCTGCACGCAAAACGGTGCACGTCCACCAAACCTGCACGCAAAACGGTGCGCGTCAGAAAAACTCACACACAAATGATGCGCGCCACTTCATCGGCACGCAAAACAATGCGCGGCTCAACTCAACCTGCACGCAAAACGGTGCACGTACCTCAAATCTGCACGCAAAACGGTGCACGTTCGACTGTAGGGTTGCACGCAAAATGATGCACGCTTTTCTAGTCCTGCCACAAATCGATGCAAAATATTAGGGTCGGCACGCAAAACGGTGCACGATAATACGATCGGCACGCAAAACGGAGAAGGTACCTCAAATCTGCACGCAAAACGGTGCACGTTCGACTATAGGGTTGCACGCAAAACGATGCACATTTTCTAGTCCTGCACGCAAAATCGATGCAAAAATATTAGGATCGGCACGCAAAACGGTGCATAATAATACGATCGGCACAAAAACAGAGAACGTACCTCAAATCGGCACGCAAACGGTGCACGTTCGACTGTAGGGTTGCACGCAAAAATATGCACACTTTTCTAGTCCTGCACGCAAATCGATGCAAAATATTAGGGTCGGCACGCAAAACGGTGCATGATAATACGATCGGCACGCAAAACGAGGAGAACGTACCTCAAAATCTGCACGCAAAACGGTGCACGTTCGACTGTAGGGTTGCACGCAAAACGATGCACACTTTTCTAGTCCTGCACGCAAATCGATGCAAAATATATTAAAGACTGCACGCAAAATGGTGCGCGATAACACACCGGCACACTAACGGAGCACGTACCTCGGGTTGGCACGCAAAACGGTGCACTTTTCTCTTTCAATGTTGCACGCAAACGGTGCACGTATTCTCAAATCTGCACGCAAAAATGGTTGCACTTCTTTTCTAACCTGCACGAAAAACGAGCATAATATTAGGGTTGGCACGCAAAACGGTGCGCGTTAAATGAATCGGCACGCAAAACGGAGCACGTCCCTCAAATCTGCACGCAAAACGGTGCATGCTTCATTGTAGGGTTGCACGACAAACGGGCACTTTTCTTTAGCCCTGCACGCAAAATGTGCGTCATATTAGAGAGAAACATAAACCGGTGCGCGATAACACACCGGCAAGCAAAACAGGCACGTTCCTCGGATGGCCCGCAAAACGGTGCACTTTTGTTTTTCACGGTGCACGCAAAACGTTGCCCGTTGGTTTCTGAGTTGGCGCCAAAACTGTACATTTTTGTCGACATCCGCACGCAAACGGTGCATTTTTTCTACAACTTGCACGCAAAACGAGACGCGCCACAAAAATACCCGCGACAGTGTGCAGCAACGAGTCAGTAGAACTCAGTCCCTAACACGCAAAACGGCACGGGGTTAAATAATGTCCAAACTAACGTCTCAAAACTGTGCCAAAAATACCGTAAAAATAAAGCGGGGACTTACCCGAAGCGCCGCCGCCGCCAAAACGCCCCCAATCGAAGCCTCGCGCGTCCACGAACCCCACGACGCCACGCCGCAACACCTCCCAACCTCTCCTCACTCTCCCTCACTCTCGGTTGGAGAAGAAAGGAAAAAGAGAAAAAATGGAGATGCGGGGAGAAAGAAGAAGAAGAAAAGGAGGGAGAGAGGGAAGGGTGGTCCACGGACCACCGGTCTATGGTGACCGTCGGTCTCAAGACCCAGTCGGTGCACCCGGTCCAGGCACGCACGCGCACCTGGCGCCCCCGTTGACCCGCGCCCAAGTGCGCCAGCTGTGCGCCTCGCGCAGCGCGCCGCGCGTCTTGGAAATCCGTTTCGGTCCCGTTTTCTATCCATTTTTCGTCCGTTTCCGTCCAAATTTGACAGACGACTTCGTTTCAGCTTAATTTACTACAAAAAATTTTAAATGTTCAGTTTGGCCATTTCTGGGCCACCAAAAGCCTCGATGTATCTAGAATCATTGGCAGACCCCGTTCTCACAATCCGGGTACCTATCAACCCGAAATTTTCAGGTGTCCTTAAACTAATTACTGAAGCTCCCCAAATTTTCTCAGAATTTTTCGACACTGGTGGCGGAGCCCGTTTTCACTATCGGGTATCCGATAACTGCGAAACTTTTTACTGTGGTCTTAAAACATATTTACGGGGACCCGTAATTTTCTCAGAATTTTCCGAACACTGTGAATTTTTCACTAAAAATCTGGGCCCCCTTTCTCAAAGAAATTTTCGATCTCTCCATTTTAAACGATTTGGGCCCAACTCGC
>JAQNDB010004245.1:0-24781 GCA_029204045.2 Tillandsia leiboldiana | reverse complement strand
CTGAAGGAGCTGGAATCAGCAACAGGAGCGCAGGAAACGGAGCAGAAGTCCATGGGTCCGATGAAAGACACCACGCCCGACGGTGGGTGAAACTACATCCCACAGTCGTTCGCAGTGGTGCCGCCAACAAGCCCGACGGTCTGCCCACTAAGTCTACCAGAGGCAAAAAGTAACATATGCAGTGCTGTATGGAAAGCTGGGAAAAAATAACTCTACAGCTACTATGCCTCTAACTAGATGCTCAAAAGTGGAACAGAAGACATGATGCCACGACTAACTCTCCTCCCTGATCACCAATCTAACTGACTGCCACATCGGGTCCAGGTCAAACCTGCGCCAACTACTGCCGTTACGTCCGGAGGAGAGGTCTTACGTAGGGCGTCCATGGCTGCCAACAAAGCACAGCCAGAGGGACAAATGCAACACAAGTCGCTAAAGAACAACTCAAACTCACGCCGGTACAACAACCCCGTCTCTACGCCACCCGAGTGGCACTCGAGGGAGCGCCCGCTCGAGTCAAAGTAAACCATAAGTATCACTGGTAAAGTATCTCTGTAAAGCTCAAATGTGGCTCATGCAGGCTATGATCTAATCCTCGATCCAATAAGATCGACTACCAAACAAATCACTGACTCACTCACTGGCTGGAATCTACACAGCTGAAACTCACTGTCTCTCTGACAGTTTCCCAACACCCAGATCTACCTATCACTATCACATCTCCCCCAAAGAAATCAAATCTACAGACTGCTATCAACTCACTCGGTCCCCAGACACGAGTGCAAATGCATCCCACAACCACCCGACCTCTCGGCCCCCAACTCGGGCGAGGAAAAGATAAGTCCATAGTGAAATGAAGTATCGTGATGTGAATGTCTAGAGCAATAAAAAACCTAGCCCAAGTTGGAGTTTTCTACAGACTGGCTGAACATGATACATATGACAGGGGTGCTAGGTCAAGTATCCAAGATTTCACTACTTAACATAAAGTAGGGATCAAAAGATTCATCACCTGATATACGAGATACAACATACAGTTTTACACATGCTAATACTCCAATTTCTAACATGCATGATCCTACACACATAGAATTAGTACCCAGTCCAGCGTTCTTGGAAGCAAGGTCACCACCCTGAAAGAGCTAACTGCCCGGAATCGTACAGCTGAGAAAGCCAAAAACAGTCAAATCACAAATCCCACCAAGCCAACAACACGGTAGAAGTGCTCACAACCTCCTGGGTACAAACATACACCACAAATTACACTTTAATCCACAAGAATTCCACAATCCCAAAATCTGTGGTGAACAGTCCCATTAACACGAAATTTTCACCTGAAAAACCTCCTTCAAAAATTCCAATAAAAATATGACGGCGATCCTCGCGAAGAGTAGATGTCGATAGAGTCCTGAAACGTTGAATTCCGATGTACGGATGAGGAGATAAAAATCCGACAAGTAGGTGCTGTCCAAATCAACCAACAGTCGCAAAGGGGGTTAAAAATGTACCCAGAACCCCAAGAAAAGCTCGGATCCAGAAAAAGTGTCCAACACGGAAAATGTAGATTTACCTCTTACGAAACCGTCACCCGCAGAAATCGTCCAAAAATAACATCGGGGTAGCCCGGTAGACCTCCCAGACTAAACTGCGACGGAAAAGGGACTCCAACAGTAAATCGTCGCTCCGCACCCCGATGCAGAGGTCGCCGTCGTCGCGGCCTCCAAAAAATCCTGAGCTTGCACCAAAAAGATGCACAAGAGGGAGAGAAGGAAATTTGGTTAAGACTCAAGAGCTAAAAGCTTCGGGAAAAGCCTCTAAAAGGAAGATAAGGAGGCCTATTTATAGGCCTCACCCGAAATCAGCCCAAAACACAAGTCAACAGGTTTCGGGCCCGATTTTTCGGGCGCCCGAAAGTTTCGGGCGGCTACAGTGTTGGGCCGGCCCCAACACTGTTCACGCCCGAACGCACCAAATGATGCCACGTGTCCCCGCCGAACAGGAAACAACGGTGTGGGCCACTCTATGGCCGCCACGTGTCCCGCCGAACAGGAAACAGCGGTGCGGGACCAATCGCTGCCCGCCACGTGTCCACACACCACACAGTAAGGCGGCTGGCGCCCGCCAATCAGGCGGTGACACGTGGCCTCCCCGGTTGACCCGCCAGCCGGTCGGCGGCCCCGCCGGGCGCCCGGCATGGCACCCGTCGTGCGCACGGCGCCCCGAGGTACCCGCCCCGGCTCCTTGCACCGCGCACGGTGCGCCCGCGAATCAGAGGGTGACACGTGTCCCCTACACCCGGTCCACGCATTCCACTTCGGAATTCCATGGACCGCGCCGCGTGCACCGACCAACCGGAGGCTGCCACGTGCCCCCGCCTTGGTCCATGCACCGCCGCGCTCACCCTGTAGACCGCGCGCCTTGCGCCCGCCAATCAGGCGGTGGCCACGTTCCATGCGCCGGGTCTGTGCACCCCGCCGCGCAGCTCTGTGGACCGCGCATCCTGAACCGGCCAATGACAGGCCGCCACGTGGCATCCCGGCGGTCTACGGCCCCTCCCATGCACCATTTTCCACTAAAAACTTCCGGGAGTCCGTTTTTGGGCATCCGGATTCAGAAACAAACAAGCAAATAGCCGTTTTCAAGCGTTTTTTCCGTGCTGAATCCATTTCCGACCTCTGTTGGGCCTAATTCTTTTCTGAAATTTTGGCAAACTCAGCCGAAGGCCTACACAGCTAATAATAACACACAGGGTCCATCTGTGGCATCCCATTGATGCACCATGGGCCAGATACACCGACACTAGGTGCTCTAACAGTGGATTCATCGGAAGAACGTTGCATGGGAATCAGGGCCACTACATCCTCCCCCACTAGAAGGAAGTTTCGTCCTCGAAACAAAGTAAGGTAGAACAGGCGTACCTCAACCAGTAGTCTCGAACAGAAAAGGGTATGCAGATCTCATCTCTGTCTCTAGCTCCCAAGTAGCCTCTCGCTCTTCGTGATTGCTCCATAAGATCTTTCACATACGGAATGGTCCGGTTGCGCAATTCCCTCACCTCACGAGCAAGAATCCGCAACGGCCGCTCCTCGTAAACCAGGTCCTCACCGATCTCCAAGGGAGTGAAGTCAACCACATGCGACGGATCAAAGACATATCTCCTCAGGGGTGAGACATGAAAAACATCGTGTACACCGGCCAAACGTGGAGGAAGAGCAACTCTATAAGCCACAGGGCCTACTCTCTCAAGTACCTCAAAGGGTCCAACAAAACGGGGACTAAGCTTCCCACGCACTCCAAATCTCCGGACCCCTTTCGAAGGCGAGACCTTCAAGAATACATGGTCACCAATCTGAAACTCCAGGTCTCGCCGACGAGTGTCAGCATAACTCCTCTGACGACTCTGGGCTACCTCAAGGTGTCGACGAACAACTCTGACTTTCGCCTCAGCCTCCAAAAAAAGATCTGGTCCTAAAGTCCTCCTCTCACCCACGTCACTCCAATACAAGGGTGACCGACACTTGCGTCCATACAACGCCTCAAACGGAGCCATCTGAATGCTCGCCTGATAGCTGTTGTTGTACGCAAACTCAACCAAAGATAAGTGTCGGTACCACCCCCCCTCCAAAATCCATAACGCACGCTCTCAGCATATCCTCGAGGGTCTGTATAGTGCGCTCAGACTGGCCATCAGTCTGTGGGTGGAAAGCAGTGCTGAAACTGAGCTGGGTCCCCAAAGCTGACTGTAAACTCCCCCAGAATCGTGACACAAACCTCGGATCCCGATCTGAAACAATCGACGCCGGTACACCGTGCAGCCTCACTATCTCGTCCAAATACAACTGTGCCAGACGCTCCAATGACCAAGTCATCTGAACAGGCAAGAAGTGTGCAGACTTGGTGAGTCTATCTACAATAACCCAAATCGCGTCGGCTCCACTCTGCGCTCTCGGCAGCCCTGTAACAAAGTCCATGGTGATGTGGTCCCACTTCCACTCGGGAATTGGAAGACTTTGTAACTTGCCAGCAGGAACCCGGTGCTCTGCTTTCACTTGCTGGCAAGTTAAACAGTGAGCCACAAATCTTCCAATGTCCCGCTTCATTCCGGACCACCAAAAATGTGCCTTGAGGTCCTTATACATCTTAGTACCACCAGGATGAATGGTATAAGGTGTATAATGGGCCTCTCTCAAAATCTGGTCTCTGATATCTGGATCCGAAGGCACACAAACTCGGTCCCTGTACCGCAGTACTCCCGAGCTATCCACTGAAAAATCCCCAATCTGATCTGCATGTATCTGGGATCTGATCCTCTCCAAGTGGGGGTCCTCACTCTGCGTCTCCCTAATCCTGTCCAACAGAGTGGGCTGCAAGACCATAGACATCAGTCTAGCAGAGACCCCAGGGGATACAACCTCAATCTGGAGTCGCCTCAACTGCTCAATCAGTGGGGCCTGCTGTGTGACCAACATGCTCAAGCTCTGTACTGACCTCCGACTCAAAGCATCTGCTACCACATTGGCCTTGCCGGGATGATAAAGGATACTTACATCGTAATCCTTTAGTAACTCCAACCACCGGCGTTGCCTCAGGTTCAGCTCCTTTTGAGTAAACAGATACTTTAAGCTCTTATGATCCGTGTAGATCTCACAATGCTCACCGTAGAGGTAATGCCGCCACAGCTTCAATGCAAACACCACAGCTGCCAGCTCTAAATCATGAGTAGGGTAATTCTTCTCATAATCCTTTAATTGCCGTGAAGCATAAGCAATTACCCTCCCATGCTGCATCAAGACACAACCCAAACCGCTGTGCGAGGCGTCACTGTAAATCACGTAGCCATCTCCCATCACTGGCAGTGTAAGAACTGGTGCTGAAATCAGTCTCCTCTTCAGCTCCTCAAAACTCCGTTGACACTGCTCAGTCCAAATGAACCTCATCCCCTTCCTAGTCAAACAGGTCAGGGGAGTAGAGAGCTTCGCAAAGCCCTCTACAAACCGACGGTAGTAGCCTGCCAAGCCCAGAAAGCTCCGGACCTCCGTCACCGTCGTCGGTCTCGGCCAATCCCGAACTGTATCGATCTTCGTCGGGTCAACTGCCACCCCTGCGGCTGATACCAAGTGGCCCAAAAATGCAACCTCCCGAAGCCAAAACTCGCACTTCTTAAGCTTGGCATACAGCTTCTTCTCACGTAGAAGCTGCAGCACTATCCTCAAGTGCTCCTCATGATCCACATCGCTCCGGGAGTAGATCAAGATGTCATCAATGAACACAACCACAAACAAGTCCAAGTACGGCTGAAATACCCGGTTCATCAAATCCATGAATGCAGCTGGGGCATTAGTCAAACCAAACGGCATAACCGTAAACTCATAATGCCCATACCGGGATCGAAAAGCCGTCTTGGGGATGTCCTCGGCCCTCACCCTCAACTGGTGGTAACCTGACTGAAGATCAATCTTCGAAAACACTGTGGCTCCCTGCAACTGATCAAATAAATCATCTATCCGTGGAAGGGGGTACTTGTTCCGGATGGTCACTTTATTCAACTCTCGATAATCCACACACAAACGAAGCGACCCATCCTTCTTCTTCACAAATAAAACTGGCGCTCCCCACGGAGAAACACTAGGCCTGACAAAGCCCCTGTCCATAAGATCCTGAAGCTGGGCCTTCAACTCCCTCAACTCGGCAGGTGCCATCCTATAAGGCGCCTTCGAGATTGGTGCGGTTCCCGGTACCACATCAATCACAAACTCCACCTCCCTCTCCGGCGGCATAGTCGTCAACTCAGGGGGAAACACATCTGGGAACTCGCGGACAACAGGAATATCCTCGAGTCCCAGTGCCGCCGTAGGCACCTCCACAATCGTCGCTAAGAAAGCGGTGCAGCCTCTACTAATCATCCGCCTAGCCCTCGCCGAAGAAACAGTCATCTCAAAGAAGGTGCTCTGGCAGCCTCTGAAAACGAACTCCTCCTGTCCAGGCTCGCGGAGGGTCACCGTCCTCTCTCTGCAGTCTATAACAGCATAGTACCTCGACAACCAATCCATACCTAGCACGACGTCGAAATCCTGGAGCTGCCGCAAGACAAGCAAGTCTGCCGGCAAAATCCAGGATCCCAACTGCACAGGGCAATCCCTACAATACTCCTCGACATGCAAGACATGATCTGGTATCTGAACCTCTAATGCATGCGATAAAGAAACTACCTCTATACCATGAAGGGATGCAAATGCTCTACTGATAAAAGAATGCGATGCACCGGTATCAAAGAGAGTACGAGTACGAACTGCAGAAATCAAAATAATACCTGCGACGACATGCTCTGCTGCTGTAGCATCCTCTACCTGAGCGGCATAAACTCGACCGCTCGGCGCCGGGGGATGTCGCTCTGGCTGTCGCGAGGACGATGAAGCAAAGTCTGGCCTACCGGAGGCCGCCGAAGGTCCTGCTGACTGACGAGGAATGAAGGATGCAGAAGCTGATGAAGGAGCTGGGTAACCTGCCCTGGGGCACGCCCTCGCGAAGTGACCGGTCTGCCCGCAACGGAAGCAGCGGCCCTGACTCTGCGGGCACTGGGCCGGTGGGTGCGGTCCTCCACAAATGACACAACGATCAGGGCGCGGCTGCCGCGAAGTCTGCTGCTGCTGCGAAGACTGCTGCTGTCGAGGTGGTCGACGCTGCTGCTGCTGGAACTGACGAGATGCCCCAGATCTCTGCCGCCCCTGATACCCCCGTCCCTGAGAGTGGAAACGGGGAGGTCTCGGGGGTCCCTGTCTACTCGACTGCCCCTCCTCAAACAGCGCCGGGCGCTTTGCCCCAGGAGTCACTACGGGGGCTGGAGCCACCTCTGCCATCACGACCTCACCACTCTCCACATACAGTGTCTGCTCCATCGAGGCCTCCAAAGTCTGTAATCTGCGGGAGCGGACCAACTGATAAATGTCCCGACGCAACCCTCTCTCGAACATATAGATCCGGTGGGTCTCATCTCTGGCCACGTGGGGCATACAAGCTAACAGCCGATTGAAATCGGCTATGTACACGTGTACGGGCCTATCTCCCTGGCGGAGATTCCTCAGCTGCTCCTCCAAACTCTGCCGAACACTCTCGGGAAAGAAGGCCCTAAGAAGCATACCACGAAACTCTGCCCATGAGATAAACTGGGTCCCAGGCGGACCTGCGGGTCGCACACGCCGCCACCATGCCTCGGCGTTGCTCTCCAGAAAATGAGTAGCCAACAGAACTCGAAACCTCTCATCAATAAAAAGGCTCTCGAAATGGCGCTCCATGGCCGTAACCCAAGACTCAGCCGCCCACGGCTCAGCACTCATACCCGAAAAGCGGGGTGGATCAAACTTGCGAAACCTCAACAAAAGACCCACCAAAACCTACTGCTCTGCCAAAGTCAAAGATCCCGTCGTCCCAGACGGTGACCTACTGGAAACTGGCTCAGCCAGAACTGCTGGTGCAGGCTGCACAACCGAGGGTGCCACAACAGGGGAAGAAGGCACCGGTGAACTCTCAGGGGGTGCTACCGCCGGCTGCGCTCTCTGCTCCAACAAGAGCGTCAACCGACTCACAGCCTCCTCCTGGCGTCGAGACGCCTCAGCCAACTGTGCCATCTGGGCACGGAGCTCCAAAACCTCGCTCTGCTGTCCCTGCCGCGAGTCCTCCTGCTCGGGCTCAGAGGACGAAGGCTGCGAACGCGTCACCATCGAGCGTCGAGGAGGCATCCCCACCTGAGGGAAAAGGCAAACAATCAGAACCCAAATCATCTCTCGACCCAATCTAGCGAAAGTCAGAAGGCATGTCCCCCTTCCCGAAGTACTATGTTGTCTGCAGCCAACATAGTTGCCACCGAAGGAAGACATGTCAATCGCACACCCCGAACCACTCGGGAGAGTTAGAAATCCAATCAGGACTCTCGCTAAAATCACGGCTCTCACGCGAGTCATCCTAGGGTCCAACCACAAGCCTAGGGTTCCTAAGTCCTCCAAGACCTACATCCTAGGCTCTGATACCACTCTAATCTGTCACGCCTCGGGGCGATACTGCGCCCCGGCTCGCTAACAGATCCGCCGCCCATACGGGAAGCCCCGTATGGGCGTAGCGACTAACCTGCAAAGAAACATCTACACTAGCAGATATCATAGCTGAAAGAGAAAAAGCTGGAATAAAATACATAAAATAAAACTACAACTCACAAATATACAGACCAACCTCACCAGAACACAAGAGTCTCTCAGAAAAGCAGGAAAGACAGGTACAACTCAAAACCTCACTACAAAAGTCACTCGACATAACACACACCAAAATAGTACTGGGGTACATCTACTCGAACACTGAAGATGACAGGAGGGGATCTATCTCGCGACTCCCTTACCTCGGTCTGAAGGAGCTGGATCAGCAACAGGAGCTGCAGGAACCGGAGCAGAAGTCCCTGGGGAGAAGACACCACGACGGGTGTGAGAACTACATCCCACAGTAGTTCTCAGTGGGTGCCGCCAACAAGCCCAACGGTCTGCCCACTAAGTCTACCAGAGGCAAAAAGTAACATATGCAGTGCTGTATGGAAAGCTGGGGAAAAAATAACTCTACAGCTACTATGCCTCTAACTAGATGCTCAAAAGTGGAACAGAAAGACATGATGCCACGACTAACTCTCCTCCCTGATCACCCAATCTAAACTGACTGCCACATCGGGTCCAGTCAAACCTGCGCCAACCTACTGCCGTTACGTCCCGGAGGAGCGGTCTTACGTAGGGCGTCCATGGCTGCCAACAAAAGCACAGCCAGAGGGACAAATGCAACAACAAGTCTCTAAAGAACATCTCAAACTCACGCCGATACAACAACCCGGTCTCGCCTACTCCGGAGTGGCACTCGAGGGGAGCGACCCGCTCGAGTCAAAGTAACCCATAAGTATCACTGTAAAGTATCTCTGTAAAGCTCAAATGTGGCTCATGCAGGCTATGATCCAATCCTCGATCAATAAGATCGACTACCAAACAAATCACTGACTCACTCACTGGCTGGAATCTACACAGCTGAAACTCACTGTCTCTCTGACAGTTTCCAAGAACCCAGATCTACCATCACTATCACTCTCCCAAAGAAATCAAATCTACAGACTGCTATCAACTCCACTCGGTCCCCAGACACGAGTGCAAATGCATCCCACAACCACCCGACCTCTCGGCCCACAACTCGGGCGAGGAAAAGCTAAGTCCATAGTGAAATGAAGTATCGTGATGTGGAATGTCTAGAGCAATAAAAAACCTAGCCCAAGTTAGAGTTTTCTACAGACTGGCTGAACATGATACATATGACAGGGGTGCTAGGTCAAGTTCCATGATTTCACTACTTAACATAAAGTAGGGATCAAAAGATTCATCAACTGATATACGAGATACAACATACAGTTTTACACATGCTAATACTCCAATTTCTAACATGCATGATCCTACACACATAGAATTAGTACACAGTCCAGCGTTCTTGGAAGCAAGGTCACCCACCTGAAAGAGCTAACTGCCCGGAATCGTACAGCTGAGAAAGCCCAAAACAGTCAAATCACAAATCCCACCAAGCCAACAACACGGTCGAAGTGCTCACAACCTCCTGGGTACAAACATACACCAAAATTACACTTTAATCCACAAGAATTCCACAATCCCAAAATCTGTGGTGTACAGTCCCATTAACACCAAATTTTCACCTGAGAAACCTCCTCCAAAAATTCCAATAAAAATATGATGGTGATCCTCGCAAAGAGTAAATGTCGATAGAGTCCTGAAACGTTGAATTCCGATTTCCGGATGAGGAGATAAAAATCCGACAAGCAGGTGCTGTCCAAATCAACCAACAGTCGCAAAGGGGGTTAAAAATGTACCCAGAACCCCAAGAAAAGCTCGGATCCAGAAAAAGTGTCCAACACGGAAAATGTAGATTTACCTCTTACGAAATCGTCACCATAGAAATCGTCCAAAAATAACGTGGGGTAGCCCGGTAGACCTCCCAGACTAAACTGCGACGGAAAAGGGACTCCAACAGTAAATCGTCGCTCCGCACCCCGATGCAGAAGTCGCCGTCGTCGCGGCCTCCAAAAATCCTGAGCTTCCACCAAAATATGCACAAGAGGGAGAGAAGGAAATTTGGTTAAGGACTCAAGAGCTAAAAGCTTCGGGAAAAGCCTCTAAAAGGAAGCTAAGGAGGCCTATTTATAGGCCTCACCCGAAATCAGCCCAAAACACAAGTCAACAGGTTTCGGGCCCGATTTTTCGGGCGCCCGAAAGTTTCGGGCGGCTACAGTGTTGGGCCGGCCCAACACTGTTCACGCCCGAACGCACCAAATGATGCCACGTGTCCCGCCGAACAGGAAACAACGGTGTGGGCCACTCTATGGCCGCCACGTGTCCCGCCGAACAGGAAACAGCGGTGCGGGACCAATCGCTGCCCGCCACGTGTCCACACACCACACAGTAAGGCGGCTGGCGCCCGCCAATCAGGCGGTGACACGTGGCCTCCCGGTTGACCCGCCAGCCGGTCGGCGGCCCCGCCGGGCGCCCGGCATGGCCCCGTCGTGCGCACGCGCCCCGAGGTACCCGCCCCGGCTCCTTGCACCGCGCACGGTGCGCCCGCGAATCAGAGGGTGACACGTGTCCCCTACACCCGGTCCACGCATTCCACTTCGGAATTCCATGGACCGCGCCGCGTGCACCGACCAACCGGAGGCTGCCACGTGCCCCCGCCTTGGTCCATGCACCGCCGCGCTCACCCTGTAGACCGCGCGCCTTGCGCCCGCCAATCAGGCGGTGCCACGTGTCCATGCGCCGGGTCTGTGCACCCCGCCGCGCAGCTCTGTGGACCGCGCATCCTGAACCGGCCAATGACAGGCCGCCACGTGGCATCCCGGCGGTCTACGGCCCCTCCCATGCACCATTTTCCACTAAAAACTTCCGGGAGTCCGTTTTTGGGCATCCGGATTCAGAAACAAACAAGCAAATAGCCGTTTTCAAACGTTTTTCCGTGCTGAATCCATTTCCGACCTCTGTTGGGCCTAATTCTTTTCTGAAATTTTGGCAAACTCAGCCGAAGGCCTACACAGCTAATAATAACACACAGGGTCCATCTGTGGCATCCCATTGATGCACCATGGGCCAGATACACCGACACTAGGTGCTCTAACAGTGGATTCATCGGAAGAACGTTGCATGGGAATCAGGGCCACTACAATATCAACAACTTCTTGCGGAATCTAAGAAGATGGCCAAGCATATCAAGAAGTTGAGGAAGCAACGACTTGAAGTTCAAGACGAGAATCAAGCTTTAAAGATAAAACTTCATGATCTCGAGGAGGAACAAGGACGTTTTGTGACGCCCCACTTCCCAGGGGGTCACCCATCCTAGAACTACTCTAGCTCTAGCACGCTTAACTCTCATGTTCCTCTTGGATCTTGCTACCATCCAAAATGCTATAGCCGGGTTAGAGATTTAGTCCTATTATATCATTTATATAGAGGACTAATCCAAATTCCGGGGGTGTCACATTCTTCCCCCCTTTAAGCCCTGACGTCCACGTCAGGCTCAAGCACACTCACAAGCACCAGGCGATGTGAGACTCGTCTCGCTAGCCTTAGCCGACCTTGTGAGGAGCTGCACTCCACTCACAACGGTCATTAGCCGGGGAGCCTCGCTCTACCCGCTATATAACCCTGGCTCAACCGAGACTCATCTCACATTTTCGGCTGGTGAATGGCTCTGATACCAACTGTGACGCCCTACTTCCCAGGGGGTCACCCATCCTAGAACTACTCTAGCTCTAGCACGCTTAACTCTCATGTTCCTCTTGGATCTTGCTACCATCCAAAATGCTATAGCCGGGTTAGAGATTTAGTCCTATTATATCATTTATATAGAGGACTAATCCAAATTCCGGGGGTGTCACACGTTTGTTGGATAACAATAAAATCCTCCAAGAAAAGCTAAACCAATCGGAGACAAACGCTAAATCATATATGGACAAGATTGGTTTTCTACAAAAACAGTTTGAGGAGATTCATGTCACCAACCAAGCATTGACCAAGCAAGTTCATGAACTCAAATCCGACATACAAAGGCTTTCAACCGTTTCCAAGAAACTAGATTGTATGTGCGGATTAGGTCAAACAAGCAAGGTTGGTTTGGGTTTTAAAAAGGATCAAACTGTGCATGCTTCAAGTTCCACAATCAAATTGAAAGGAAGAACGTGTCACCTTTGTGGACTTGAAGGACATTTGGTGAAGGATTGCCCGAAAAAGAGAAAGAAAAATCCTTCGGCAACTTCATCTATGGAACGGACTCAACGGACTCAAAAGATACATCAAGTCAAAGGAGTTCACTCAACCCACCAAAGGTCCGAGCCACAACATCAATCATACAAGTGGATCATTGCGAGGCAAAGACTTAAGGTGGATCAACAGTCAAAGCGGACAACCCCTGGCCACAACGAATCAAGACAACCCAAAATCCAGCGATTTTGGATTCGGAAAGGTGATATCTTTCCTTGTCTTAAGTTCTAAATAGCTTATGACTGTATGTAATACTTTGATTGGTTTTCCTTTCATATTTTTCTGAATCTCTACATTACATGTTTTCAATGCTCTTTGTTTTTATGTTTTTTTTTTTTTTTAACAAAAGGTTTTTAATGAACAAGTATATTGAATAAAAAAGGGCTTCACGGTTATTCACTCCAAATTAATTTTATGTGGATTATCAACTTTACTCCATAATCATAATCTTGAAGATACTTCATTATAGGAGTTTTTGATATTATAAGCATCAAATTTTAGAAATCATGTGTGATCTTTAGATGCTTAATTTATCTCGGTTGTGTGAATTCATTGTGATAAACGTGAGACAACCGATAGACTAAAATTTGGAATTTGATTCTTTCACCTAAGAGATTGCATTCTTACAAGGGTAAATAAATGAATTGCAAAAGATGTGGAAAGAGTTACATCCGAAAGGAGTGTGAAAACTACCACCACATGTTGGAAAGAGCTGCCACCCCGGTCGTCCGGTTTGTGTGTGAAGCTACCACATGTTATGGATGCTTGAAAAATATTTATGAAATTTTGTTTAGTTGAAGCTTTCGGAGATTTAAATTCAAAGTTTGTATTTTGAACAATCTCCTGGTTGGTATAAGGTGGGATAGTTACAAGATGCTCAAAGAGCCACCCTTAGGTATTTTAGTGTTTATCTCAATTTGAAAGGGTAGAATTCAAGATTGATGTCACTTGGAAATCTCCGTAAGTCATCTTTGTAAATCCGTTACATCTTGATTAAGTTTGGATCTCAAGATTATTTTTGATGACTTGTGTTTGATGAATATAACATGAAAAACAGTTTATAATGTTTTACCTTTATTTTTCATGATTTTGGAGTAAATCTTTTTAATTTTTATAATTAATTCGATTGAATGACTTCTATGTGATCTCATATTATTTTCAAGCACTTAAATTGTTTTCTTAATGGAATACAAATCGGTAATTCAATTATTTCAAAATCTGGATTTGTTTCAAGAAATTATTTGATTTTTGCTTTCGGCTACCGGTACGCGATCTGTGTTTTTGTTTTATACCGGAACTGAGCTTTTATCTCTATTTCTCTAGGAACTAATGCTGTTAGTGATTTCCTTTTGTCTAGTATGTTCACTGTTTGACAATTTGTGATAACAAGGGGGAGAAGAGAAATGGGAGAGATGAGATCATCGAGATAGGGGGAGACGGAGATGAGATCATCGAGATAGGGGGAGACGGAGATGAGATCATCGAGATAGGGGGAGATGATGAAAAAGGAGCCGAAAAACAAAAAGAACCAAAAGGACGAATGAAATGTAGGATTTACATTTAATTTCTAACGACTAACGTTTGATTTTGTTTGGAGTTTTGTTTTGCAGGAATTACATCACTTTAAGACTCCAAGTTCTAAGTCATAGAGTTTGTTCTAAGACTGGTTCAAATGTATTTTTGTTTATTGGATCTTTCACGCAAAGAAAGTCAATGTTTTGGTGATGACATTGAGTTTCGATTTTTTGGTTTAAGATGAGTGTCTTGAGCGTTTTATGTATGTTTGGGTTTTGTCACGAAATTGCCAAAGGGGGAGATTGTTACGGCTTTTTGTGTTGGCATATTTCGTGAGTTGAGTAGTTGAGTTGTTGAGTTGAGTCGGAGTCTTGAAGTGATCAAATTGTCAATCAGCAATCGAAGACTTAGAGAAGATTCAACAAGAGCTCAAGTTGACACTCAGTGTTTTGAGTCTTCAAGATTGAAATAGAAGAATTGTGGATCAATTACATCAATCTTAAGGAAAATGGATTCGGATTGATCAGGTACGTTTAACTAAATAATTTTGGTGATCCGAATACATTTGAGTGGTTTAGAAACACTTGGATAAGTTTTCATTGCTTAAAAATCAAAAACTGGACAAATTGGATGTTTCAGAATTTCTGATCCTGAACCAATCCGGATCAGAATTCCGATCCGGATCAGAATTCCGATCCGGATCCCGAACCTTGTTTTTTCAGGAATTGCTGAAAAAAGACGACGATCAGGATCGCCGTAAATCCGATCCGGATCGTCGTGCGGGAAAATTTCTGTTAAGCCAGTTTTTGATGCTTATCTCTTTCCAAAGGTTTCTAAACTATAAATAGACATTTAGGGTTTCTCAAAAACTACCGATTAATTAATTAAACACTTGAGAGCAACCCTAGAGGCTAGGTTTTTATCGTTCTTCTTTATAGCCTCTTTTAGGTCAATTCGACGGTTCTTTCAAGAACATATCTTTTGTCAAATTGATCTAATCTTTGCTTAGAGATTTCTTCTACGGTTCCTCAATGAGAATCTAAGCAAAGGATCACCATCGAAGCCAATATTCTTACCGGCTAAGTTTGCGTCGTGGATTCGACGTGGCATCGTGGATTCGGTGTGCTAAAGGCGTTTCGTGGATTCGAAACGTGTGCTCGTGGATTCGAGTGGCGTTCGTGGATTCGAACGTGTGCAGTGGACGTGCAATCGGTGAGCGCAAGGTCCGAAGAAGTTGAAGGAGGGGTTTGAGTCCGTGGAGTCGGTAATCACCTTGTTCTTCTTCTTTTCTTAGTGGATTGTTATTGCGTGTTGGTCCCGTGGTTTTTCTCCTGGATTGGAGTTTCCACGTAAATCTCGGTGTGCTGTCTTTATTTTCCGCATTTGTTTTTATTTTGCACTGAGATTGGTTTTATAAGTATTACACCTATTCACCCCCCCTCTAGTTGTTTGATAGTACCTATTTAGATCCTTGGGGATCCAAAAACCAACAAGTGGCTCTTTGAGCATCTTTCATAAAAATTCCCACCTTATACCAACCTTGAAATTTTGACAGAGTCAAGTATTTCAACATGCACTTTATTTAATCAAACTTGAAAAACCTTGCTTGGTATACATGTGGTAGCTGCACACAGTACTCGGACGACCGAGGTGGTAGCTCTTTCCTCCATGTGGTGGTAGTTTTCACACTCCTCATTGGGATGTAACTCTTTCCACATCTTTTGAGCATAACACTTTTTCTTTGACTCCCCCTCAATTGGCTATCAATTATTTAAGATATAAAGTATTCAACCAAAAATTGATCTCGATTTCATACTCGACTAAACAGTCAAATAAGATAAAAACTATACCAAGAGATCATTGAGAGAGAAATTGACTTTGATCAACACAAAGATGATTTAATTCACATAAATGATCATTGCATCAAATGAATTATTATGAAATCCAAAGCATAATAAATTTCTAAACATATAAAAGGATGCAGTTAAAGTCGATAAAACTAATGCTCAATTAATGTTCTATGTCTAAGCATAGATGATGAACAAAAACACAAAAATAAAACCTAACCTAACCAAAAGTTTCAAAAAGAGATTATTTCAAGGAAAGCAATCCAATTGCTTTACGCAAATGAATAAAACGTTTTTGATCCAAAGGTTTTGTTAAAATGTCAGCTAATTGATCTTCAGTTGAAATGTAGGAAATTTGAAGAATATTTGATTCAACTAGCTCTCTAAGAAAATGATATCTAAGTTCAATGTGTTTTGTTCTTGAGTGCAACACAGGGTTTTTTGAAATGTTTATAGCACTAGTGTTGTCACATAAAACAGTTACCGAAATTGCTGAAATCCGGAAGTCGCTCAACACGCTTTTCATCCAAATGAGTTGAGTTGAACAACTACCCGCTGAGATATACTCCGCTTCGGCAGGCGAGAGTGCAATGCAGTTTTGCTTTTTACTATGCCATGCAACAAGGCAATGGCCAAGATAAAAACATGCACCACTCGTACTTTTCCGATCATCCACTGATCCTGCCCAATCGGCATCTGAATATCCTATAATGTCAAGACTTGTTCCCATAGGATACCAAATTCCGAAGTTTACAGTTCCTTTGACGTACCGGATGATCCGTTTCACCGCTTTCAGGTGATCCTCCTTTGGTGCTGACTGATATCTCGCGCAGATCCCAACACTAAAGGATATGTCCGGGCGACTAGCTGTGAGGTAGAGTAGACTTCCAATCATACTTCGATAGAGTTTCTCGTCTACACTATCACTAAGAGATTCACTTCCTAATCCCTTATTGCTAGTTCCCATAGGAGTAGAAAAATCTTTAGAATCTTCTAATCCGAATTTCTTTACCAACTCCTTTGCATACTTGGATTGACACAGATGGATGCCTTCACCATTTTGTTTCACTTGCAATCCAAGAAAGTATGTCAGTTCGCCCATCATAGACATCTCAAATTCGCTTTCCATGGTTTCTGCAAATTTAGAAGCATCATTATCCTTTGTTGCTCCAAATACAATGTCATCGACATAGATTTGCGCAACAATGAAGTTATTTTGATAATGCTTCACAAAGAGAGTCCTGTCTGCTCCCCCTCGAGTATAGCCCTTCTCCAAAAGGTGCTTTGTCAACTTTTCGTACCACGCTCACGGTGCTTGTTTTAAACCGTAAAGAGCCTTTTTCAAACGAAAAACATGGTTAGGTAGTTTACAGTCTACAAAACCTTTCGGTTGAGCCACATAAACTTCCTCATTAAAAAACCCATGTAAAAACGCGCTCTTAACGTCCATTTGAAAGAGTTTTATTTTAAAGTGACAAGCAATAGCGAATAAGATATGAATGGACTCGAGTCTAGCAACAGGGGCGAACGTTTCATCAAAGTCTATACCTTCTATTTGATATTAGCCTTGAGCAACTAAACGTGCTTTGTTCCTGATGATGGTACCATCCTCATTTTTCTTGTTCTTGAAAATTCATTTAGTACCGATCACATTGTGTTGCTTCGGAGGCGTCGTTAATTCCCAGACTTTGTTGCGTTCAAACTGATGGAGCTCTTCCTGCATTGCTTCAATCCAGTAGTCATCCTGAAGAGCTTCATCGACGTTCTTTGGTTCGATCATGGAAACGTAACAAGCGAATCCACAAACCAACTGTCTCCGAGTTTTGACTCCTTCTTGTGGGTCTCCAATGATGTTTGATTCAGGATGATCCTTGGAGATGCGTAACGTTTGATGTAATGGAGTACTCGGAGGTACATGAGATGATTCCTGCACATCTGATAAACTTGAAGAACCATTAGATGCATCATTAATATTGGAAGTATTATCATGAGAAGATGCATTTACAGGAGTATCATCATCAAGAGAGATATCAGGGGTAGATTTATCAGATGCAAAGTGGAAAGCTTCGTCTACTTTAACATTTATGGATTCTACGATCGTTTTAGATTCCAAGTTAAATACCCGATATGCTCTACTATTTGTAGAATAACCCATGAAAATCCCTTCGTCACTTCGAGAGTCAAATTTTCCAAGATTTTTGAGGTCACGTAAAATGTAACACCAACTCCCAAAGATACGAAAATATTTGATGTTTGGCTTTCTACAAAACCATAGTTCATATGGTGTATTTAACGTTCCCGGGCGCAAATAAACTCGATTAATAACATAGATTGCAGTGTTCACAGCTTCAGCCCAAAAATATAACGGTAAATTCCGGCTATGAAGCATAACACGTGCCATCTCTTGTACAATCCTGTTTTTGCGCTCGACTACACCATTCTGTTGAGGTGTATAGGGTGCTGAGAATTCATGGTTAATGCCATTGGAAGTGCAAAAATCAATGAATTTAGAATTTATGAATTCTCCACCTCTATCACTTCTAACACGAATGATCTTTTCATTCTTTTCAATCATAATACGAAGGCAAATCTCGTGAAAAGAATCAAAAGTATCAGCTTTTCTCTTTTAAAAATGCTACCCATGAGTATCTAGAGAAATCATCAACCAATAAGAAAATATACCATTTACCTCCCAAGGATGGTTGACGAGTCGGTCCCATAAGATCCATATGCAATAATTCTAAGGGCCGATTAGTACCAACATGGTTCAAGTTCTTGTATCCAGTCCTAGATTGTTTTCCCTTTTGACAACCACCACACACAATGTTTTGTTTAAGTGAAAGTTTAGGAACCCCCTTGACCACGTCTTTGTTTGAAATTCTAGCAAGTTCCTTAAAATTTATGTGACCTAGCCTTTCATGCCAAAGTGTTTCATTATTCAAAGAGGCTAAGTTACAATTTTCAGAAATTTTATTGGGAACAACATAACAATTGTTTTCAGATCTAACCCCCTATAAAAAGAAAACATGATCCTTATCAGTTACAATGCATTCAACAGATGAAAAATTAACTAAAAAACTATTGCCACAAAGTTGACTGATACTTATGAGGTTAGTCTTAAGGCCATCAACAAATAACACATTATTTAGAATCGGGCCATCTGGAATAGCTACTGTTCCTTTTCCAACAATTTTGGAAGACTGACCGTCTCTGAAAACTACAAGTCCTCCGGAGATTTTCTCAAAATTTTGAAAACAGTTTTTGTCACCGGTCATGTGATGGGAACAACCGCTATCCAGATACCAAGACTAATTGTCATATGCATGCAAGGAAATATTTGTAACAAGACAAGGGAAGACTTCACCTTTGCGTACCCAAACCTTTCGAGTTTAGGTGTACGTCAGAAATGATTGTGAAGTTTATACCTTTGGTGAAAGCGTCTTGTTTGATCCATCGCTTTTCCTTGACGTCGTCGTCTTGTTTGATGAACTACCGAGGCTCTTTTCCTTCGAATAATTTGCATTGATTTCCGAGGAATTGCTCTTTTGGTAGTCGTTGCAAGAAGTGCTTGAGTTGAGCGTTTGGCTCCCATCTTGCAATTTCTTCTTATGTGCCCTGCAATACCACAACGAAAACATACCTTGATGCTTGACGATTCCGAAGAGGGGGAAATAGGTTTGTTGTCGTTGTTTGTCGTCAATTCCGGTGTCGGAGGAGGAGATACCGATTGGGGCACAAAGACTGTCCCAGCCGAACTAAAATTGTCTTTAGTTCGATTGTATCCGAGGCCGAATTTGTTTGATTGACCAAGACCAAGAAGCTTATCAAACTTACTCCTTCCTGATGAAAATCGCTGTAAGTCATCCTTGAGTTGGAGAATGGTCTCTATCATTTCCAATTTTTCCTGTCGAGCCTCCCCGTTGAGCTTCAAGAAGTAATTCGCTTTGTTCACCATATCTACATAATTCTTCTCGAATTGCTCATTGGACTCTTGAAGGGAAACATTTATTTTAATCAGATTATCCCTTTCCGCTTCAAGAGCGTTTGAGAGAGAAGTTGCTCTTTTTGCTTCTTCTTCGAGATCCTGCAATCTCCCTCTCAAACTCTTATTTTGCTTTGCCAGTTTCTTTGAATCCCTCAAAAGCTTATGGTAGGTAAGAGCAAAGTCTTCACCTTCTGAGTTATCCGATTCATCGTCCGTTGCAATCTTTTCAACAGTGGAGTTGGACAATGACTCGGATGTATTAGCCATTAAGCACATGAAGGGTGAAGATGTGGACGCGTGGAACGCTGTTGCGTATCTTCTTCATCACTTGACGATGACTCATTTGACGATGAGGTGTCATCCCAAGTGACGGCTTGCATCGCTTTCTTCTTTGACGGATTCTTATTAGGACACTCTGTTGAGATATGGCCGTACCCTCGGCACTTGAAGCATTGGACTTGTCCTTCTGAGCTTTTCTTATCCTTAGAAAAACCCTCTTGCTTTCTTGGTTTGAAACTTGAAGAACCTTTGCCTTTCTTCGACTTTACGAAGGATGGAGTTTTGCTTGAGGTACCCCTTCGAAAGTTTCGGCGAAATCTTCTTGTCAAGAGAGCAAGCTGCTTCTCAAAGTCCTCCATAGATAGGTTTACATCATCGTCTGAGGAGGATGAATCCGCGTCTTCTTCTTTTGTTGTTTTCAACGCATAACCTGAAGACTTAGAAGAGGATGCTTTTCCAGAAGAATAGTTAGTAGGAAATGTCATTTCATAAGTTTGTAACGAACCAACTAATTCTTCTACACGGATTTCGTCCGGGTGTTTAATAGTTTCAATGGCCGTAACCTTGGATCGAAATCTTTCAGGAAGAGTTCTTAATATTTTTCTTACAACTTTAAATTCTGGAATCTTCTCTCCCAAGTTAGCACATGAGTTTACGATGTCTTGCAATCGTGTGTAATAGTCTGTGAAAGATTCATTTTCTGCCATGAAATAGAGTCAAACTTGCTCGTAAGCATTTGCAGTTTTTGAATCTTCACAAGGTTAGTTCCCTCATGCGTAACTTGAAGAACATCCAGATTTCTTTCATAGTCTCACATGCCGAGACGCGAGAGAACTCTGTTTGCGACAAAGCATTAAATAAAGCGTTAATACCCTTTGCCATTGTAAGAAGAAGAATCTATCTCTTTCTTGGTCCATTTCGACCCTAGGTTTGATGGTGCGAACATCAGCAAGAATTTCAGTTGGATTAGACCATCCTAATTCAATTGATTGCCACAACCCGTTCGGCGATGGAAATTAAAAAGGCTTTCATCCGTACTTTCCAGTAGGCATAATTTGTTCCATCGAAGAACGGGGGTCTGTTGATGGTTTCCACCTTCACCATTGTTTACAACCCTATTCCCGCTCTGATACCACGTGTTGGGTTATGAATAATTGGATCTAAATAGGGGAAAAAACACCTAGAGGGGGGTGAATAGGTGTAAACAATAAACACTCAAAAATCTTTGCGATATAAAACCCAATGCGGAAAAATAATAACACGCAGAGATTTTTACGTGAAAACTCCAAACCGGAGGTAAAAAACCACGGGATCGATAACACGGTGGAATCCACTAGAATTATAACACGTACAAAGGTGATATACCGTACGCACAGACGACTCAACCTTTTCCATACGCTCCTAGTTGATCCTTCTCCGCTCGCTCCGCAACGCTTCTCGAATCCACGATCTGCGTCCAACGCCGAATCCACGATGTCCGACCGAATCCAGGTCTTCACCCAGTAGCACGCTTCGAATCCACGAACGTAACCTCGCTCCGAATCCACGAGAGGCGGTAGCACCTTGAATCCACAAGGCCACGCGAGTTCACCGCGCCGATTTTTGGGGAAAATCGTTGTTTTTGGGTGGTGATGATCCGCCGAATACTTAGATTAGAAATAGATCGGAAATACCATCTAAGTATTCATTAATTTGATTCTACTCACAATCTGAGTTTGGAAAACCTAGAATTCAAATTAATAAAATAGATGAAGAAACATAGAATTGAATCCAGTATTTCTTTTCTTCTCTATTTGTGGATTTTCTATTTCGGTCGTATTTTATTCCATTTTCGTCGTTGCCCTAAAAGATGAATTAAAGGGTCTATATATAGGTTAGAAACCATTGGAAGAGGATAAGAATCAAAAACTAACCTTTCTGGATTTTTCAGGACGGCGATCCGGATCGGACTTCGGCGATCCGGATTGCAGTAGCGAGACAGACAGTTTCCAGAAAAACAAAGGTTCGGGATCCGGATCGAAGTGCCTGATCCGGATCGTTCATACAATTTCACCAAACACAACGTTCGGGATCCGGATTGAAAAGCCTGATCCGGATCGTTCATAAATCATGGTAAAACCAGTGTTCGGGATCCGGATCAAAGGAGGCTACGATCCGGATTGAATTTCGTATGAACAAACACCCTTCGGGATCCGGATTGAAGTGTCTGATCCGGATCCTGAACATGTCCCATGTCCAGTTTTTGATTTTTATGCAATTAAAAATTCATCCAAGTGTTTCTACACTATAAGAAGTATTCGGATCACCAAAGATAATTAGTTAAACATACCTGATCCTTTTGAATTCTTCTTTCATTAGATTGAGTTATATGATCCAACCTTCTTTATCTTCAATCTTCAAGACTTAACCGAATTCACGAAATACACCAACTCAAATTCCGTAACATGATCATATGTCAATTAAGTCATCTTTAATTGATCAAGTCAATTTCTCTCTCATGTGATCTCTTGGTATAGTCTTTATCTTATTTGACAATTGAGTCAAGTATGAACTTGAGATCAATTTTTGGTTGAATACCTTATATCTTAAATAATTGATAGCCAATTGAGGGGGAGTTTATTAAAATATTTATGCCAAAAGATGTGGAAAGAGTTACATCCCATGAGGAGTGTGAAAACACCACCATATGGAGGAAAGAGCTACCACCTCGGTCGTCCGAGTACTGTGTGCACCTACCACATGTATACCAAGCATGGTTTTTCGTATTGAATAGATAAAAGCTTGTTGGAATACTTGACTCTGTCAAATTCCAAGGTTGGTATAGGTGGGGATTTTATTGAAAGATGCTCAAAGAGCCACTCCCTTCAAAAATTTGACTAGATATATATCTAACTTATTTGGGATTTCAAACATCTATCGATCTTGGTGTTTCATTTTCTTTACCATATTAATGATTTGATAAACGCATTACTCATAAGATCGTGATAGATGTCATTGACTTGTTCACTTTAAGGGATTTAATTTTTATAAATTTTCGTTTCACTACTTGGATATTATTGATAGATTAGCATAATCTATTTCTTTTATGAAACGATGAATTTTGTTAAAGTTTACATGCAAAAGTGCTTACATACTTTTCTGGATTTTCTGGAATTTTTCTAATTTTTTCTGAAGAAAAAGTTGGAGCCGATCCAGACTGGAATTCTGTTCCAGATCCCGAACGCAGAATGTCTGCGGGTAGCTGATCCACTGGATCATAAGCCTTCCGGATCGCGGCTAGGGTTTTTATAGAGCACAAAAGGTTTTGATTTCTTTTTACAACAACTTTTGTTTTCCAAGTCTCCAGAGTTCCTCTCACTAAAAACAACCAATTGGAGCCTCTACTCTCGAGTTTCGTCGGATTCAAGTAAGTTTCTTTGATCAAAATTCAATTTTCCAGCTAGTTTTTTAATCTTGTCAAAACGTGAGTGAAAAACATGGGTTTGAATTCAATTCTAGATGGTTTTTGGTCAAAATTTCTTTTGAAACAAGAACTCTGGTATATTAGTTTGTTTATATTCTTGGTATTCTCCTGATTACGGATTTTTAGGCTTCGAGTTCTGAAATTCAGTTTTGGGGCATATAATGAGAATTTTGAAATTAATAGAATTGATCTATTTATTTTAAAAATCTTCTTGTTATGCAAAACTAATTTGATTCCTAGTCTCTCTCACGAAAGCTGAGGGCTCCAGTGCGACCAGTCTCGTCGAATGAGCGAAATGTGTTGATCAAATTTTTGATCCAACGGTCCGGATCTTTCAGAATCACGAAGAAGCGGCGGGACCCGCGCTTAAAAGTGAGTACGGTGTGAACAGTGGGTGATTAGTAACCCCTATTTCTAAATCCCGTAGTGCCAACGTTAGCCAATTCGCTGTCTGGACCCCGATCATAGCACCAGGTAGCGATTAGATCGGTTCGTCGATCTGACCGCAATGGCGCTGACGGAATTTCCGTTTTGGCAACCCTAGAGTCTCGAAAAGCGATAAGAAACTGTATTTTGGTATAGTAATTATGGACCAGAAATTATTCGGGCATTTCGTCGAAAAACAAAAAATCGCTACCTGATAGATTTCATCGAGCCGGACGTCCGTGGCGAAGTCCGTTTTTCGATTCGACGACTAAAATGCCTCAACAAGCGGAATACACTGGAAAATGTAGCTTTTTGCGCAATACGCCCATATTTTATGCTCCATTTTGCGTGCTGCTCCTTGGAGAGGACTTAAGTGCGAGACAAAATTGCTGTTAGTACTGGCCACAAAATATCAAGAGATGAAGGATCAATTGCATTGTGCAACATACTCTATATGTAGACACAACTCGGTTAGGGTTCTTTTAAAAACAACCTTGTCGCTCAGCCCAGCACCGCCAGCTCAACTGCACCCACTCCCCCGGCCACACTCCCCGGAGGTAAGCGCACAGGCCCCCCCCCGCCGCCGCCTCCTTCGCGGATCACAAGGACAGAAAAGCCTCGGGTTCTTGGTGTGGTCCGCGGAGAAAGCAACCTGGGAGGTGTTGGTTTGCTTCAAGCGTGTCTGGGAGTATCCTCTGTGAAGCCGCACCGAGCCAGGGTTTCCCGACGTCGGGCGCCGCCGTGAACCGCCGCGGAGCACATTCCTCTTCCATGGATTCTCCGGCGAGGTGAGTTCTTGGAAAAGATTTCGTTATTATGGCCCATGAGTGGTGTGTTGTAGTTCCTGACATCGAGAGGCACTCTCTGTAGAAGCCCGAGCCGCTGCCGTGCTTCCGTCGCCGGCAGAAGCCTCCTGTTGCCGGAAGTTGATAAT
>JAQNDB010004244.1:0-24806 GCA_029204045.2 Tillandsia leiboldiana | reverse complement strand
TTTGAATTGAACTACCGAGGCTCTTTTCCTTCAAAAATTTTCATTTGATTTCCGAGGAATCACCCTTTTGGTAGTCGTTGCAAGAAGTGCTTGATTTGACCGTTTGGCTCCCATCTTGCAATTTCTCCTTATGTGCCCTGCAAAATTCACAACGAAAACATACCTTAGTGCTTGACGATTCCGAGGAGGGTGAAGTAGGCTTTGTTGTCGTTGCTTGTCGTGAATTCCGGTGTCGGAGGAGGAGATACCGACTGAGGCACAAAAACTGTCCCACCGAACTAAAATTGTCTTCAGTTCGATTGTATCCGAGGCCGAACTTGTTTGATTGACCAAGACCAAGAAGCTTATCCAACTTACTCCTTCCTGATGAAAATCGCTGTAAGTCATCCTTGAGTTGGAGAATGGTCTCTGTCATTTCCATTTTTTCCTGTCGAGCCTCGCTGTTGAGCTTCAAGAAGTAATTCGCTTTGTTCACCATATCTTATAATTCTTCTCGAGTTGCTCGTTGGACTCTTGAAGGGAACATTTGCTTTTATCAGATTATCCCTTTCCACTTCAAGATCGGTCGAGAGAGAAGTTACCCTTTTTACTTCTTCTTCGAGATCCTGCAATCTCCCTCTCAACCCCTTGTTTTGCTTAGCCAGTTTTCTTTGAATCCCTCAAAAGTCTGTGGTAGGCTAGAGCAAAATCTTCACCTTCCGAATCATCCGATTCATTGTCCGTTGCATTCTTTTCAACAGTGGAGTTGGACAATGACTCGGATGTACTTGCCATTAAGCACATGAAGGTGAAGATGTGGACGCGTGGAACGCTGTTGCGTTGTCTTCTTCATCACTTGACGATGACTCATTTGACGATGAGGTGTCATCCCAAGTGACGGCTTGCATCGCCTTCTTCTTGGACGGATTCTTATTTGGACTTCCGTTGAATATGGCCGTACCTCGGCACTTGAAGCATTGGACTTGTCCTTCTGTGCTTTTCTTATCCTTAGAAAACCCTCTTGCTTTCTTGACTTGTAACTTGAAGAACCCTTCCTTTCTTCCACTTTCCGAAGGATGGAGTTTTTGCTTGAATTACCCCTTCGAAATTTCGGCGAAACTTCCTTGTCAAGAGAGCGAGCTGCTTCTCAAAGTCCTCCATAGATAGGTTCTCGTCATCGCCTGAGGAGGATGATCCGCGTCTTCTTCTTTGTGTTGTTTTCAAAGCATACCTGAAGACTTAGAATAGGATGCCTTTTCCCGAAGAATAGTAGTAGGAAATGTCATTTCATAAGTTTGTAAAGAACCAACTATTCTTCTACACGGATTTCGTCCGGGTGTTATAGTTTCAATGGCTGTAACCTTGGAACGAAATCTTTCAGAAGAGTAGTTTTATGTTTTCTTACAATTTTAAATTCTGGAATCTTCTCTCCCAAGTTAGCACATGAGTTACGATGTCTTGCAATCGTGTATAATAGTTGTGTGAACTTCATTTTCTGCCTGAAAATAGAGTCAAACTTGCTCGTAAGCATTTGCAGTTTCTGAATCTTCACAGGTTCGTTCCTCATGCGTACTTGAAGAACATCCCAGATTTCTTTCCGCAGTCTCACATGCAGAGACGCGAGAGAACTTTGTTTGTGTGGCATTAATAAAGCATTAATTCCCTTGCCATTGTAAGAAGATAAATCAATCTCTTCCTTGGTCCATTTCGACCTAGGTTTGATGGTGCGAACATCACCATAAATTCAGTTGGATTAGACCATCCTAATTCAATTGATTGCCACAACCCGTTCGTCGATGGAAATTAAAAAGGCTTTCATCCGTACTTTTCAGTACGCATAATTTGTTCCATCGAAGAACGGAGGTCAGTTTGATGTTTCCACCTTCAACCATTGTTACAACCCTATTCCCGCTCTGATACCACTTGTTGGGTTATGTATAATTGGCTCTAAATAGGGGAAAAACACCTAGAGGGGGGTGAATAGGTGTAAACATAAACACTCAAAATCTTTGCGATATAAAACCCAATGCGGAAAACTAAATAACACGCAGAGATTTTTACGTGGAAAACTCCAAACAGGAGTAAAAACCAGCGGGACCGATAAACACGGTGAAATCCACTAGAATTAAACACGTACAAGGGTGATATACCGTACTCGTAGACGACTCAACCTTTTCCATACGCGCCTAGTGGATCTTCTCCGCTCGGCATCCACGACGCTTCTCGAATCACACATTTGCGTCCAACGCCGATCCACAGCGTCCAACGTCGAGTCCACGACGTCCGACCGAATCCACGGTCTTCACACCAGTAGCACGCATTCGAATCCACGAACGTACCTCACTCCGAATCCACGAGAGCGGTTGCACCTTGAATCCACAAGGCCACGCGAGTCCACGCGCCGATTTTGGGTAAATCGTTGTTTTTTGTTGGGTGGTGATATCCGCCGAATACTTAGATTAAAATAGATCGGAAATACCATCTAAGTATTCATTTATTTGATTCACTCAAAATGTGAGTATGAAAACTAGAATCAAATCAATCAATATAGATGAGAACAATAAGATAGATCTATGATTTCTTTCTTCTCTATATTGGATCTTACCGTATAAAAGATGACTCTACTTTTTATTCGGTGGATACCCTAGAAAAGAATCATAGGTCTATTTATAGGTTAAACCCTTGGAAGAAGATAAGGATCAAACTATCTTTTTTTTCTGGAATTTACATGACGAATCCGTATCGGAGATCGGCGATCCGATTGCAGTAGCGAGAAAAACGATTACCAAAAAAAAACGAAGGTTCGGGATCGAATCGAATTGCGTTGATCCGGATCGTTCAGACAGTTCACCACATCAACGTCGGGATCCAATTGTAGAGTTTTTATATATCCCAAGGATCTAAATAGGTACTATCAAACAACTAGAGGGGGGGGTGAATAGGTGTAATACTTAAAAACTCAATCTCAGTGCAAAATAAAAACCAATGCGGAAAATAAAAACAGCACACCGAGATTTACGTGGAAACTCCAATCCAGGAGAAAACCACGGGACCAACACGCAATAACAATCCACTAAGAATAGAAGAATAACAAGGTGATTACCGACTCCACGGACTCAACCCCTCCTTCAGCTTCTTCGGACCTTGCGCTGACCGGTTGGATATCCACGCAATAACAATCCCTAAGAAAAGAAGAATAACAAGGTGATTACCGTCTCCACGGATTTAACCCCGCCTTCAATTTCTGGACCTTGCGCTCCACCGATTTTGCACGCCCACTGGCACACGTTCGAATCCACGAACGCCACTCGAATTCCACGAGCACACGTTTCGAATCACGAACGCCTTTAGCACACCGAATCCACGATGCCACGTCGAATCCACGACGCAAACTCAGTCGATAAGAATATTGACTTCGATGGTGATCCTTTGCTTAGATTCTCATTGTGGAACCGTAGAAGAATCTCTAAGCAAAGATTAGATCAATTCGACAAAAGATATGTTCTTGAAAGAACCATCGAATTGACCTAAAAGAGGCTATAAAGAAGATCGATAAAAACCTAGCCTCTAGGGTTGCTCTCAAGTGTTTTAGAAATTGATCGGCCGTAGCTCCCACGTTTTTGAGAAACCCTAAGTGTCTATTTATAGTTTAGAAACCTTTGAAAAGAGATAAGAATCAAAAACATACCTTATCTAGAAATTTTCAGGACGGCGATCCGGATCAGATTTATTGCGATCCGGATCGTCGTAACGAGATTGACGATTCCAGAAAACCAAGGGTTCGGGATCCGGATTGCATTGCCCGATCCGGATCGTTCATACAAATCAGAAAACTTAACATTCGGGATCCGGATCGGAAATTGCAAGGATCCGGATCGAAGTCTTGTATGAAGCAACAACCTTCGGGATCCGGATCGTTGGCTCTGATCCGGATCCTGAACAAGTCCGAACACCAGTTTTTGATTATTATGCAATTAAAAGTTCATCCAAGTGTTTCTACACTATAAGAAAGTATTCGGATCACCACAATTATTTAGTTAAACATACCTGATCCTCTTGAATACTTTCTTCTTGAGATTGATGTAACTGATCCACAATTCTTCAACTTCAATCTTCAAGATTCAAGACACTGAGTGTCAACTTGAGCTCTTGTTGAATCTTCTCTAAGTCTTTGATTGCTGATTGACAATTTGATCCCTTTAAGACTCCGACTCAACTCTCTGACTTGACTCACGAAATATGCCAACACCAAAAAGCCGTAACAATCTCCCCCTTTGGCAATTTCGTGACAAAACCCAAAAATACATAAAAGCGCTCAAGTCACTCATCTTAAACCAAAAAATCGAAACTCAATGTCATCACCAAAACATTGATTTTCTTTGCGTGAAAGATCCAATAAATACAAAATTACATTTGAACCAAACAGTCCTAGAACATACTCTATGACTTAGGACTTGGAGTCTTAAAGTGATGTAATTCCTGCAAAACAAAACTCCAAAACAAAATCAAACGTTAGTCGTTAGAAATTAGAATCCTACATTTGATCCGTCTTCCTTTTGGTTCTTTTGTTTTTCGGCTCTTTCAATTTTTTCTTTATCTCCCCCTATCTTGAGCATCTCTAACATGTTCTCCATGTTCTTGAGCATCTATGTTCTCCCCCTTTGTGATACGATCATCATTTTCCGTTCTCCCCCATTTTTCCATTTTCGTTTGTACTCTCTTGATGATCTCATATCCGATCATTTCTCTTCTCCCCCTTTTTGTCACAAATTGTCAAACAGTGAACAACATTAGTTCATAGAGAAAGAGAGATAAAAGCTCAGTTCTGGTATATAACAAAAATGCAGATTGCGTACCTGTACCAGCAAGCAAAACTCAAATAATTTCTTGAACCAAATCCAGATTTTAGAATCTTTTCAAATACCGATTTGTATTCCATCAAGAAAACAATTTAAGTGCTTGAAATTAATATGAGATCACATAGATGTCATTCAATCCAATTAATTTTACAAAATTAAAAGATTTACTCCGAAATCATGAAAAAATAAAGGTAAAACATTATAAACCGTTTTTCATGTTATATTCATCAAACACAAGTCATCAAAAATAATCTTGAGATCCAAAGTCTATCAAGATGTAACGGATGTTCAAAGATGACTTACAGAGATTTCCAAATGACATCAATTTGATTTCTTACCCTTTCAAATTTGAGATAAGCACTAAATACCTAAGGGTGGCTCTTTGAGCATCTTTCAACTATCCCACCTTATACCAACCAGGAGATTGTTCAAAATATAAGAGTTTTGCATATAAATCTCCAAATGCTTCAACTAAAGATTTTCTCATAAAATACTATCAAGCATCCATAACATGTGGTAGCTTCACACACAAACCGGACGACCGGGGTGGCAGCTCTTTCCAACATGTGGTGGTAGTTTTCACACTCCTTTCGGATGTAACTCTTTCCACATCTTTTGCAAATTATTTCAATACCCTTGTAAGAATGCAATCTCTTACGTGAAAGAATTATATCCCAAATTTTAGTCTATCGGTTGTCTCACGTTTATCACAATGAACTCACACAACCGAGATAGATTAAGCATCTAAAGATCACACATGATTTCTAAAATTTGATGCTTATAATATCAAAAACTCCTATAATGAAGTATCTTCAAGATTATGATTATGGAGTAAAGTTGATAATGCATATAAAATTAAATTGGAGTGATTGAAAGTGAAAGCCCTTTTCATTCAATGCACTTGTTCATTAAAAACCCTTTTGTTCAAAAACAAAGTATAAAAACGAAGAGCATTGAAAATCATGTAATGCAAAGATTAAGAAAGATATGAAGGGAAAACCAATCAAAGCATTACATACAGTCATAAGCTATTTAGAACTTAAGACAAGAAAAGATATCACCTTTCCGAATCCAAAATCGCTGGATTTTGGGTTGTCTTGATTCGTTGTGGCCGGGGGTTGTCCGCTTTGACTGTTGGTCCACCTTAGGTCTTTGCCTCGCAATGATCCACTTGTATGATTGATGTTGTGGCTCGGACCTTTGGTGGGTTGAGTGAACTCCTTTGACTTGATGTGTCTTTTGATTCCGTTGAGTTCGCCCCGTAGATGAAGTTGCCGAAGGACTCTTCTTTCTCTTTTTCGGGCAATTCTTCACCAAATGTCCTTCAAGTCCACATAAGTGACAAGTTCTTCCTTTCAATTTCATTGTGGAACTTGAAGCATTCACAGTTTGGTTCTTTTTGAATCCCAAACCAACCTTGCTTGATTGACCTAATCCGGACATACAATCAAGTTTCTTGGAACCAGTTGAAAGCCTTTGTATGTCGGATTTAAGTTCATGAACTTGCTTGGTCAAAGCTTGGTTGGTGACATGAATCTCCTCAAACTGTTTTTCTAGAAAACTAATCTTGTCCGTATATGATTTAGCGTTTGTCTCCGATTGGTTTAGCTTTTCTTGGAGGATTTTATTGTTATTCAATAAACGTCCTTGTTCCTCCTCGAGATCATGAAGTTTTATCTTTAAAGCATGATTCTCGTCTTGATTCTCAAGTCATTGCTTCCTCAACTTCTTGATATGCTTGGCCATCTTCTTAGATTCCGCAAGAAGTTGTTGATATGCCTCAACGAGTTCTTCCTCGTCCGACTCCCCCTCACTTGATGACTCTCCGCCGGTTGTTGATGTTTCATACAAAATCAAAGGAGTAGAGTCAGTGACTAATGATGATAAACAATTATTAGAAGAGGGAAAATGAGAGGCATGAGAAGCAACGATTTTTTCCTCTTTACTTGAGGTCGATTCATTAGAAGTAGAATCGTCCCAAGTTTTCGCTTGCAAAGCCTTCTTTTTATATGATTTCGGAGAAGGACAATCCGTTGAAAAATGGCCGTAGCCTTTGCATCGATAGCATTGGATTTCCCCTTCGAAATTATCTTTTTCTTTTTCTTTAGAAGGTTTTGCAACACCTTTGAGATTAGAGGATTAGAAACCCGATGATCCTTTAGATGGTTTCGTGGATGAAGATCCATCGGTTCGATTCTTCCAAAATTTCTGACGAAATTTCTTTGTGATCCGCGCCAATTGTTCTTCAAACTCGGCAAAAGAGATTTCATCGTCGGAACTTGATTCGCTATCTTCTTCCTTTGTTGATTTGAATGCAATACCTGTAAGCTTAGAAGAAGACTTGGAAGAAACTTGATTAGTAGGAAAAGTCATTTCATAAGTTTGCAAAGCACCTACTAATTCCTCTACACTCATCTCATCCGGATGACTAACGGTTTCAATGGCGGTAACCTTTGCCCTAAACCGTTCCGGAAGAGTCCGAAGTATCTTTCTTACAATTTTCGACTCCGGGATCTTTTCTCCTAAATTAGCACATGTATTTATTACATCTTGAAGTCTAGTGTAATAATCTGTAAACAATTCATGCTCTTCCATATGAATAGAGTCAAATTGACTTGTAAGCATCTGAAGCTTTTGAATTTTTACAAGATTAGTACCCTCATGTGTAATTTTGAGAATATCCTAAATTTCCTTCGCGGTTTCACACGCGGAAATTCGTGTGAACTCAGTCGGGGAAAGAGAATTAAATAAAGCGTTCATACCTTTCCCATTGTAAGAAGATCTTTCAAATTCCTTTTTGGACCATCTAGAGCGAGGTTTTGGGGTAGTAGAATTTCCTACTTCCTCAACAGGATGCATCCAACCGTATTCCACGGATTGCCATACCCGCTCATCAATTGCGATGAGAAAAGCTCTCATCCGCACTTTCCAACAAGCATAATTAGTCCCATCAAAAAGAGGAGGTCTATAAATATTACCACTTTCACCCATCATGATAGATAAACCTAAAACCCGCTCCGATACCACTTGTAGGATTTTATATAGCCCGAAGGATCTAAATAGGTACTATCAAACAACTAGAGGGGGGGTGAATAGGTGTAATACTTAAAAACTCAATCTCAGTGCAAAATAAAAACCAATGCGGAAAATAAAAACAGCACACCGAGATTTACGTGGAAACTCCAATCCAGGAGAAAAACCACGGGACCAACACGCAATAACAATCCACTAAGAATAGAAGAATAACAAGGTGATTACCGACTCCACGGACACAAACCCCTCCTTCAGCTTCTTCGGACCTTGCGCTGACCGGTTGGATATCCACGCAATAACAATCCCTAAGAAAAGAAGAATAACAAGGTGATTACCGTCTCCACGGATTTAACCCCTCCTTCAATTTCTTGGACCTCGCGCTCCACCGATTTTGCACGCCCACTGCACACGTTCGAATCCACGAACGCCACTCGAATCCACGAGCACACGTTTCGAATCCACGAAACACCTTTAGCACACCGAATCCACGATGCCACGTCGAATCCACGACGCAAACTCAGTCGATAAGAATATTGACTTCGATGGTGATCCTTTGCTTAGATTCTCATTGAGGAACCGTAGAAGAAATCTCTAAGCGAAGATTAGCTCAATTCGACAAAAGATATGTTCTTAAAAGAACCATCGAATTGACCTAAAAGAGGCTATAAAGAAGATCGATAAAAACCTAGCCTCTAGGGTTGCTCTCAAGTGTTTTAGAAATTGATCGGCCGTAGCTCCCACGTTTTTGAGAAACCCTAAGTGTCTATTTATAGTTTAGAAACCTTTGGAAAGAGATAAGAATCAAAAACATACCTTATCTGGAAATTTTCAGGACGGCGATCCGGATCAGATTTATTGCGATCCGGATCGTCGTAACGAGATTGACGATTCCAGAAAACCAAGGGTTCGGGATCCGGATTGCATTGCCCGATCCGGATCGTTCATACAAATCAGAAAACTTAACATTCGGGATCCGGATCGGAAATTGCAAGGATCCGGATCGAAGTCTTGTATGAAGCAACAACCTTCGGGATCCGGATCGTTGGCTCTGATCCGGATCCTGAACAAGTCCGAACACCAGTTTTTGATTATTATGCAATTAAAAGTTCATCCAAGTGTTTCTACACTATAAGAAAATATTCGGATCACCACAATTATTTAGTTAAACATACCTGATCCTCTTGAATACTTTCTTCTTGAAATTGATGTAACTGATCCACAATTCTTCAACTTCAATCTTCAAGATTCAAGACACTGAGTGTCAACTTGAGCTCTTGTTGAATCTTCTCTAAGTCTTTGATTGCTGATTGACAATTTGATCCCTTTAAGACTCCGACTCAACTCACTGGCTTGACTCACGAAATATGCCAACACCAAAAAGCCGTAACACGGATTACAGTAGCCTGATCCGGATCGCTCAAATAAAATGGTAAACCCAGTGTTCGGGATCCGGATCAAGGGAAGCTACGATCCGGATTGAACTGGTGTATGAACGAACAACCTTCGGGATCCGGATTGCAAAGCCTGATCCGGATCCTGAACATGTCCCATGTCCAGTTTTTGATAATTATGCAATTACAAGTTCATCCAAGTGTTTCTACACTATAAGAAGTATTCGGATCACCAAAGATATTAAGTTAAACATACCTGATCCTTTTGAATTCTTCTTTCTTGAGATTGAGTTAAATGATCCAACTTTCTTTACCTTCGATCTTCAAGACTTAACCGAATTCACGAAATACGCCAACTTAAATTCCGTAACATCACATCCTCCCCCACTAAAAGGAAGTTTCGTCCCCGAAACTAAAACAACCCACAACAAAACTAAAACAATCAAATCAACCATAGACGCAAACACTAAACTAACAAGAAAGGTATGGCTCCACCAGCAGGAAAGTCATCAACCCCAACCCTCGATTGAGAAAACAGCTGAAATTAGCGAAAAGTCCAAAAATTTCGAATGATCAGTGCCTTCGCCCCAATCAAACAAGAACAGGTTCGGGCACTGTCTCCATTTCTAGAGCAATCTTTCGAAGTTTTCGTCCTGTTTGTAAATTTCAGCACACAGGCGTGAAAAGAGAGAGAAGTGTTGGTGCCGTTCCTGCTGTGGATACAAAAACGAAAGCTATCACTAATAGAGACTCCTAAGGACACAACCTCTAGTCCTAAACCTCACATCTGCTCCCGGGGTGGCGTCTGTCCAATGCCGCTGAAGCCAATGCTGCTGGAAGGATACGTCGGCAATCCGAGAAAATGAACTCCTCCTGTCCAACTCGCATAAGGGTAACTGCTCTCATTCCATTATCAGTCGTAGCACGGCACCGCACCAACCAGTCCAACTTGTGTGCTCAATCCAAGTTCTGGAGCTGTCCTTGAATCATCACATCAGCAGGTAAAGTCCCAAGTCTCAACTGCACTGATCATACACCGCGATCCTCCTCTACTCGTGGGATACAGGGAAGAATCCAATCGCTAAAACAGGTAGCAAAATTCCTAACCCATACCCATGCAAAGATGCTGATGCAGATGCTCTACTAATAATGCAGAAGGATGCAGCAGTAACGAATACACAACTCAGCTAACAGAACAAAAAATCATACCTGCCGCGACACGATCTGCTGCCGGGGCGTCCTCCACCAAGGCTGCATAAACCCGTCCACTGGGTGCTGCAGATCGTCGTCCCGTCTGTCCCGACGTCGTACCCCACTCTACCTGACGGTGTACCGGAGGGGCTTCCGCTTCTTGAACTGGCAAGGGAGGTGCTATAGCAAGGGGTCGCACTGACAGAATGGCTCGGGAACAAGCTGCCTGAAGATGTCCCAACGATCCACATAGGAAACACCGTCCCCGTCTCTGGTAACAATGCGACGGCGAATGAGGGCCGCCACAGATGAAACACCGCTCCTGTCGCTGGTGCCGAAACCGTTGCTGTCGGGGGTACTGCTGCTGAGACTGATGTTGCTGCTGGTGCTGCTGATACCGCGGCTGCTGCGGGGGTCCACCTGATCTCTGGCGCCTCCGAAACCTACGACCCTGAGGATGAGATCGTGAAGGTCTCGGAGGTCCCTGCTGACTCATCTGTCCCGCAACATCGTGTGCTGGCCGCTTCGCCACCGAAATCCCTGCGGGAGCTGGAGCCACCTCGGCCGTCACCTCCTCTCCGCGCTCTGAACTCTGCCCCGAATAACGATGTGGATCAGACTGATGGAATCCCGTCAACACATCAGCCTCCTCACGCTGCTCTGCAGGGGTCAACTGTCCTGCCGTCCCGGACGGCTGTCTACCGGTAACAGGTGCAAAAGGGGCTGCCTGTGCTGCTGGTACAACTGGGGGTGCCATAGCTGGCGACGAAGGTGCGGGGAAACTCTCAGGGGGTGCTACAACTGACTTCCCCCTCTGCTCCATCATGCGCAACATCCGGTCCATGGTCTCCTCCTGACGCCGTGAAACCTCCTCCTGGCGCCGTGCAGCCTCTGACAACTGGGCCAACTAAGCCCGAAGCTCCTGTACCTCACTCTGCTGACCCTGTGCTGGCTCCTCCTACCCAGGCTCATCGGAGGGGGAAGGCTGAGAACGCGTCTGCACCCTACGTCGGGGAGGCATCGTGTCCACCTGCAATCCACATGCAAACATCAGGACAGTACCAAACAACACTCGACCCAATCTAGCGAAAGTCTAAGACATGTCATCCATTCCCTAGCATTATGTTGTCTGTAGCCAACATAATCGCTTAGGAGAATAAACATGCCAGTCACTCATCCCACCCCTTGGGAGAGGTATCAAACTCAATCAGGACTCTCGCCAACAGTCACGACTCTCACGTAGTCATCCTAATGTCCAACCACAAGCCTAGGGTTTCTAAGTCCACAATGACCTACAACCTAGGCTCTGATACCACCTAATCTATCACGCCCCGGCGTCGAAACTGCGACCCGGGCTCGCCAACAGATCCGCCGCCCATACGGGAAGCCCCGTATAGAGGAAGCGACTAACCTGCAAAAGATCATCTATACTATACAGATATCAGAGCTGAAAGAAAACTGCTAGAAATAAAACTATACACAAACCAAGACCTCACCAAAATACAAAAGTCTCTCGAGCAGTAGAAAATAAATACAACTCTATATCTCACTACAAAGTTCTCTCAACATGAACTCTCAAAAGTAATAAGGGTACATCTACTCTCAGGACGACGACTGGTAGGGATCTAGCTCGCGACTCCCTTACCTCGATCAGAAGAAGCAGCAACAGGAGCAACTGGAATAGGAGTAGAAGTCCATGTGGGAAAAGACACCACGACGGGTGTGAGAACTACGTCCCAAGTAGTTCTCAATGGGTGCCGCCAACAAGCCCGACGGTCTGCCCACTAAGTCTACTAGAGGCATAAAGTAACAATATAATACTGAAATGAAATGGCTGGAAAAGTAACCTTACAGCTACTATGCCTCTATCTAGATGCTCAAAAAGTGGAACAGATGGAAACATGATGCATCTACTAATACACACAGTAACTCACCAAATCTATACTGACTGCCGCAAGGGGTCCAGTCAAACCTGCGCCCACCTACTGCCGCACATCCTCAACAGGACGGGTCTACCGTAGGGTGTCCGTGACTGCCACTAACTGGGCCAGTCAGAGGGACGGCGTCGACAAGTCGCGATAGCAAGTAACAGGCCCAACTCCGGAGTGGCACTCGAGGGGTGCGACCCCACCGAGGAAAGTATCAGCGTATCTCTGTCGAGCTCAAATATGGCTCATGCAGGCTATAGTCCAAACCACGATCAACAAGATCGATCAACAACACCTGTTGGGTTATATGTAATGTAGATCTAAATAGGGGAAGAAACACCTAGAGGGGGGTGAATAGGTGTAAACGTATAAACACTCAAAAATCGTTGCGATAAAAACCCAATGCGGAAATAAAAATAACACGCAAGATTTTTACGTGGAAAACTCCATCACCGGAGTAAAAAACCACGGGACCGATAACACGGCAGAAATCCACTAGAATTAAAACACGTACAAGGTGATTTACCGTACACACTTACGACTCAACCTTTTCCATACGCTCCTAGAGGATCTTCTCCGCTCGCTCCGCGACGCTTCTCGAATCCACGATCTGCACCCAACGCCGAATCCACGGCGTCCAACGTCGAATCCACGACGTCCGACCGAATCCACAGTCTGCACCCAATAGCACCTTTCGAATCCACGAACGTGCCTCGCTCCGAATCCACGAGAGCGGTTGAACCTTGAATCCACAAGGACACGCGAATCCACGCGCCGATTTTGGGGAAACAGTTGTTTTTGGGTGGTGATGATCCGCCGAATACTTAGATCAAAGATAGATCGGAAATACCATCAAAGTATTCATTAGTTTGATTCAACTCAAGATGTGAGTATGAAAACCTAGAATCAAACTAATCAATATAGATGAAGAAACATAGAGTATTCTCTAATGATTTCCTTTCTTCTCTATATGTGGATCTAGAGCCGTATAAGATGATATATGAAAATGACGGCTATGTGGATTATTTTGGATTAACCCTAGAAAAAGAGTCATAGGGTCTATTTATAGGTTAGAAACATTTGGAAGGAGATAAGAATCAAAAACCTAACTTTTCTGGAATTTTGACGGACGGCGATCCGGATCGGATTTGGGCGATCCGGATTGCAGTAGCAATAAAGACGGTTTCCAGAAAACAAACGTTCGGGATCCGGATCGGAATCCCTAATCCGGATCGTTCATACATTTCAGAAAACTCAACGTTCGGGATCCGGATCGTGAGATGCTGCGATCCGGATTGAAGTAATGTATGAAACAACAACCTTCGGGATCCGGATTGCTAGCTCTAATCCGGATCCTGAACCTGTCCGAACACCAGTTTTTGATTTTTATGCAATTAAAAACTCTTCCAGGTGTTTCTACACTACAAGAAGTATTCGGATCACCAATAATCTTTAGTTAAACATACCTGATCCTTTTGAATTCTTCTTTCTTGAGATTGAGTTAAATGATCCAACTTTCTTCACCTTCAATCTTCAAGACTTGAACCTTTCACGAAACTACGCCAACTCAAATTCCGTAATAATCTCCCCCTTTGGCGGTTTCGTGACAAAACACAGATCCACTAAAGAAAATTTAAAAAGATATTTTTGTTGCTATCACCATACAACAAAAATTTACAATGGAGATCCGAAAATTTAAAAACATGGGATAAACTCCTAAAACAGACTCTAGACTTAGACATCTGTACTCTCTGCACAAAGAAATCATTCTTGACAAAAAGAGATCGTTAGATACCTCAAGAATATTTAGCATTCAAAACCTAACAGAGATAGAGTTTATGCTCACCATGACATTGAATAATTCAGATATGTAATAAGATCACAATCAAGCATTGACATATCTTCTAAACAATAAAATTCCAAATGTCATAACTTTGCTTTGTTAGTAATCAAACAACTTGTTAGTAAAAATACATGTCCAAATAGTTAGTCGAATAGTTAGTAGGAACATGCAACAAATCACAAGATAAAAACTAAAATTGTGATGCTTACCTTTCACCAAAGTCAAAGTTGAAATGATACTTACCTCTCACCAAAGTCAAAGTTGAAATGATACTTACCTCGATGTTCACACATTCACATCATCATTGTTCAATCATTGTTCAATGTTCTAGCTAAACTCTCTCCCCCTTTTTGTCACAAACAAAGCCAAAATTACCAAAAATTGAAAGAGTGTTAAAAATTAAAAATTGTTCCGAACTTGTGAGAACTAGACTAAGAGTAAGTCCTAAAAACTGAAACTCCTGCACAAAAAGATTAGAAAGAAAGTTAAGTCAGTATGAATCTGAACTAGTGGGATTGGTACAATCCAACTTCTTCAAAATCGCTTGAAGCATTTTTGACATTCTGGAGACCTTTCTTTTCATCTTATGTTGCTCAGATATAATCTGTTTGAGATTTGTAGACACGCTGTCTTGTTCAGCAGACGATCTTCGCTGTTCTTGTCGAAGTGAGGACCCTACATTCGCTTTTGCTGTGTGTCTCCAGGACGTTGAAGGATGTAGTATAGAACCAGACGGTGCATCTTGACCTTCAATCCATGGAGATTCTCTAGTGAGAGAGCGAGCTCTGGTGAGGGGTCTATCAATCTGAATTCCAGTTCCCCTCGAATTCTTTCGCCTAGTGTACTGCTTGGTTGTTGAGGAAGATCTGATCAGCTTCTTGTTCTTCAAGTACAACCTATCTTCTTTGTCAATAGCTTTTTGTGCTTGTTCACAAATCTCTTCCCAGTCTTCTTCATCTGATTCTGAATCAATTTGACAGACTTTCTTTGTCTCTTCTTGATTTGAGTCATCTTGTTCTCTTTTTATAGAAGACCCACTAGGTCCTATCATTGCTACCAAAAGGAAGATTAACCAGGCGAACGCCATTGGTGCAAGTTCTTAAAAGATTTAAAATCCTGTGAACAATAACTCAAAAACACATGATAAAATGTTAATTTTTCAAAGATTTGAAAAATTGTACCCAAACAATCATAATCATGTAGAGAGACTAATAATCAAAATAGTTTTGCAAAAGGACTTTTAAAAATAGATCAATTGCATGATTTTCGAAAATCCTTATTATATGCCCTAAAACCGAAATTTTAGAAATCGAAGCCTAAAAATCCGTTAATCAGAAGAATACCTAGCATATAATCAAAACTAATCTACCTAGAGTTCTTATTTCAAGAGAAATTTGATCAAAAACCATCCACAAACGAAATCGATCCAAGAAATTCATCACGTTTTGAGGAGGAAAAACAAGAACGGTGAAAAAACCGAGATTTGATCAACAAAACTTACTTGTATTCGAAGAACTTGAGTTTGGAAAGCTCCAAGGTGCAATATTTCTAGAGAGAGAGGCTCTAGAGAAATAAGAACAAAAGATTAAGGTAAAAGAAATCAAAACCGTCTTGTTCTTATTAAAACCCTAGCCGCGATCCGGATCAGTTCATGATTGCGATCCGGATCGGCTACCCGCAGTGAAAGACTGCGTTCGGGATCCGGATCGGCAGGTCCAATCCGGATCGTCTGCCCGCAGAAGAATATCTGCGTTCGGGATCCGGATCGGCAGGTCCAATCCGGATCGGCTCCAACTTTTTCATTAGAAAATTTCAGAGAAATTCAAGAAAAAATAGAAAAAGTATGTAAGCACAATTTTGTATCAACTTTAAACAAAAATCATCGTTTCATACAACAAGAATTAGATTATGCCAAATCTATCAATAATATCCAAACATGAAACGAGAATTTACAAGAATTAAATCCCTTAAAGTTGAACACCTTCAATTACATCTAACTTGATCTTATGAGTAATGCCTTTATCAAATCATCAATTCAGTAAAGAAAATGAAATACAAAGATCAATAGATGTTTGAAATCCCAAATATAGTAGATAATGTATCTAGACAATCTGTTGAAGAGAGTGGCTCTTTGAGCATCTTTCTTTAAAAACCCACCTTATACCAACCTTGAAATTTGACGGAGTCAAGTATTTCAACATGCATTTACTTAATCAAAAATTGAACAACCATGCTTGGTATACATGTGGTAGCTGCACACAATACTCGGACGACCGAGGTGGTAGCTCTTTCCTCCATGTGGTGGTAGTTTTCACACTCCTCATTGGGATGTAACTCTTTCCACATCTTTTGAGCATTTTACATTTCTTTGACTCCCCCTCAATTGGCTATCAATTATTTAAGATATAAAGTATTCAACCAAAAATTGATCTCGATTTCATACTCGACTAAGCAGTCAAATAAGATAATGACTATACCAAGAGATCATTGAGAGAGAAATTGACTTTGATCACTCAGAAGATGATTTAATTAAGATAAATGATCATTGCAACAGTGAAATATTATGATGGCAAAAGCATAATAAATTTCTAAATGTGCGAAAAGATGCAATTAAAGTCAATTATGATCTATGCTCAAATAGTGTCCTATGTACAGACATAGATAATGAACAAAACAAAACAAAAACAAAACCTATCCTAAGCAAAGGTTTCAAAAAGAAGTTTATTTCAAGGAAAGCATTCCAATTGATTTTCGCAAATGAATAAAACGTTTTTGATCCAAAGGTTTTGTTAGAATGTCAGCTAATTGATCCTCAGTTGAAATATATGAAAGTTGAAGAGTATTTGATTCAACTAGCTCTCTAAGAAAATGATATCTAAGTTCAATATGTTTTGTTCTAGAGTGCAACACAGGGTTTTTAGAAATGTTAATTGCACTTGTGTTGTCACAAAGAATTGTTACCGAAGATGCTGAAATCCGGAAGTCGCTCAATACGCTTTTCATCCAAATGAGTTGAGTTGAACAACTTCCAGCTGAAATGTATTCCGCTTCGGCAGTCGAGAGTGCTATGCAATTCTGCTTTTTACTGTGCCATGCAACAAGGCAATGGCCAAGATAGAAGCAATGCACCACTCGTGCTTTTCCGATCATCCACTGATCCTGCCCAATCGGCATCTGAGTATCCAACAATATCCAAACTTGTTCCCATAGGATACCAAATTCCGAAATTAATTGATCCTTTGATGTACCGGATGATCCTTTTCACCGCTTTCAGGTGAACCTCCTTTGGTGCTGATTGATATCTCGCGCAAATCCCAACACTAAAGGATATATCCGGGCGACTAGCCGTGAGGTAAAGTAGACTTCCAATCATACTTCGATACAGTTTCTCGTCTACATTCTCACATTGTGATTCACTTCCAAGTCCCTTGTGGCTAGTTCCCATTGGAGTCGGAAAATCCTTCGAATTTTCAAGATCAAACTTTTTAACCAACTCCATTGCATACTTGGATTGACTCAAGTGAATACCTTCATCATTTTGTTTAATTTGCAATCCAAGGAAATAAGTGAATTCGCCCATCATGGACATCTCAAATTCGCTTTCCATGGTCTCCGCGAATTTAGAAGCATCATTACCCTTTGTTGCTCCAAAAACAATGTCATCGACATAGATTTGTGCAACAATGAAGTTATTTTGATAATGCTTCACAAAGAGAGTCCTGTCAGCTCCCCCTCGAGTATAGCCCTTCTCCAAAAGGTGCTTTGTCAGCCTTTCGTACCATGCTCGCGGTGCTTGTTTCAGACCGTAAAAAGCCTTTTTCAAACGAAAAACATGGTTAGGTTGTTTATGGTCCACAAAACCTTTCGGTTGAGCCACATAAACTTCCTCATTTAAAAACCCATTTAGAAACACGCTCTTAACGTCCATTTGAAATAATTTGATTTTAAAATGACAAGCAATAGCAAATAGTATACGAATGGACTCGAGTCTAGCTACAGGGGCGAATGTTTCATCAAAGTCTATACCTTCTACTTGAGAGTAGCCTTGAACAACTAATCGTGCCTTGTTCCTGATGATAGTACCATCCTCATTTTTCTTGTTCTTGAAAATTCATTTGGTACCTATCACATTATGTTGCTTTGGAGGCTTCGTTAATTCCCAGACTTTGTTTCGCTCAAATTGATGGAGCTCTTCCTGTCACGCCCCGAGACCGTCAATTTGAGCAGTTCGGGCGCGCCAACAGACCCGCCAATCGGGCATGACCTTTCAAGACCCGAAAGGAACGGTTTATTTCAACAATTTCAATTCAATGTAGCGGAAGAGTAAGCAATCAGAGAAGATATCTATGAATTTAAAACTTTCAGTCATTCAAACAAATAGTTAGATGAAATGAAAGTACATCACTTGAGCGAAAACAAATACTTTTGTTTATAATACAACTCTCTTTTAACATGCAACTACAGTACAATTTACATCCATATTTTTTTTTCTCTTTTTCCAACATGAAGCTTAAACATTTAAAGATTACATTGTTCCTCACATACAAAAGTTCGCTCAAGAAGATAAAAACTCCAAAATGGTACTGGCGACTCTAGACTGCTAGGTCGCTACTCTGCTGGGCCCTTGCCCCTGTCGCGTGCCTCGCTCGATGTACAAGGACCTGTGGGGATGTCACCCAAAGGGTGTGAGAACTACAACCAAGTTCCCAGTGGGTTCAACCACCGAGAGAAAATGCCCTGCACCGCTTAGTCTAATGGAAGCAATATAATAGAGAATGAAATACAGTATGGAAAGCTGTAAATTCTAACTAGCATGCTCAACACTTTTACCTTTGCCATGACACGACTCTATGTCGTTGTAAGGTGCCATTCTAACCCAACCTCTTACTTGACCATTCACTCACTTTGCTTTTCTTTGTGCTTTAATTAAAGTTGCTAAACCCTCAGAGTATCTTGCCCAACGGGCCCCAGCCCGGCATACAAGCTGCCATAAGACAAGATTTCTAAGGTTGCCGATAACACCCGCAAGTGTTACCCCGTCCAACGGGAAAACGTGTCATACGGGTCACTGCCCGGGAGAGGGACACTGCCCTAAACTCCAACAAGAACCACGTTTCACCCCCGAAGGTACGGCCCGTTTTATTATATCTTTTCTTTTACTCTTTCTTTCCTTTCCTTTCTTTTACCTTGGCTTTTAGCCTTTCTTGCACATTGTGCCCTTTTCTTTCTTTCTCGATTGAGCCTCTAGCTCACATTGCCCCTTGGCAATTTCTTTCTCTTTTCATTTAAGCTTTTAGCTTATCTTTTATTTACTCATTTACTTACCCTAGGTCCATGCCTCAAGGTAACCAAAGTCCCTTGGACTTATGTCTTTTACTTTCATTCTTGCTCAAGTTGAAGTTAAAGTGAAGGTACATTGACCCAACTCCCTATGACAACTCTAGGGGTTTACTCACTTTGCATTTTAACCTCAACTATACTATGTTCTCTTAGAGACTTGACTCTAAGTTAAGCTTAAATTCTACATACACCCTTAGTTGACTCAAGCATAATGTCACTCGTGAAGTCCTATGGTGAATGCCACTCATAAACCTTAATCTAGGTTTCTCCTATGTCATATATCCATCATGCAACAGTAATATTTTCATACTAACATGTAGTATGCCATCAACATAACTTTATACTTTTTACTCCTCTACTCATGTAATAAAGCATTTCCATGTTTCTTAGCTCAAGAATACGCACAAGCACTTGTTCATACTTCCTACAACTCTAACTCTATTAGCATGCTTCGGGTTAAAAAAGCAAAAGACAAAGGGGAGAGGTCACCCTCGTTCGCTAGAATCCCCCACCTTTAGTCGCTCTTGCAAGAATAAGATGGGTTGACCTTCTATTCTCCAAGAAATCCCTAAATTCATAATGAAACCAATTAGGAATCACTTCCATACTCTTTTTAATTCCACACAACTATAAAAGAGAATCCTAGGTTTACTCTTATTTCTTTCTATGGGTTCATTTTGACCAATAAAGAAAGAAAGTTGCAAAAATCCCTTTTATTAGCATACTCTTGTAATAGGGATATTTTGATCTCTTTAATATTTTAATCTTTAAAAGAAAATCCTAAATATGATGTAACCATGAAGGAAATTATCTCATTGTCATTTTAATTCCACAAGAGTTCAAAAACTAGAACCCTAGAATTTAACCTTACCTCTTTGGGTATTCTTTTGACCAAAAGAGAAGCAATGAAAGCTAATGTTTCACTTTGCTTTTAAAAGAGACCAAAAGTTGCCCTCTTGATCTTCAAGATTTTCCTAGAATGAAAAAAAAGGGAAATCATGAAGCAATTTGTTCTCATGATCCACTAATTCCTTAAAATTTATAGCTTGATATACCCTTTTAAAAAAATGTGAAAGGAGAAGTTCTCAATTCAATCCCCTTTTTCAACATAAGGGGAAAAACATCAACTTGGTCTCTTTTCTCCCAAAGAGGCACTTTTTGGATTAATTTACAAGAATAGGAACAAAAATAATCCCATCTTGACATATTGGCCAAAGAAAATTTTTGATCTCTTTAGCCTAGGGCAAAATGCCCAAAAAAAATATTGAGAGAAACTCAATTTGAGCAATTTCCCCTCACTTGATGATTTGCTCATTGAGAAGAGAAGAGAAAGTCTTTTCTACCTAACTTTATTTTTCTCAAATTTTCCTTCTTCTTCTCTTATCCAGATTTCTCTTTCTCCCTTTTTCTTTTTTTTGTGTGTTGCTGGCAGCTGCTGCTGCCTTGTGCAGCAGCAGCTGAATCAGCAGCTTATGCTGATTCAGCATAAGCTGCTGAATCCGCAGCTTATGCGGCTGCTGCTGCTTCTAGCAGCAGCAGCTGCACACCTCTCTCTCTTTTTTTTTTTTTTTTTTTTCCTACCTTCCCTGCCAAGAAAGAGGAGAAAAGAGAGAGAGAGAGAGGAAACTCTTACTGGTCACAAAGAGGCAGAGGGAAAAAAAATGTCTTCTTCTTCTTCTTCTCTTCTTCTTTCCTTCCTCTTCTTCTTTCCTTCCTTCCTCTTCTTCTTTCTTTCTTTCTTTCTTTCGTTTCAGCAAAAAAGAGAGAGAGAGAGAGATGTAATCAAGAGGGAGAGAGAGAGAGAGAGAGACTTTAATTTCCTGCAGGTGGGTAGTTGGGAGGATAGGTGATTTTACCAAAATGCCCCAACTTACCAAAAAAATTCCCAATTTATCCCAATTCCTGCAGTTTGCTCCTGCAGAGAGCAAATTCAGATATCCCTCTTACGCCGCGTTTTGCCGTCAACTGGGAAATCGAAACTGTAATTTTTCTTCTCCCTTTTAATCTACAAATTTTTCTTAAGCTCTCCACGATTTCTTTTAAATTTTCGGGTCACTCTAAGCCCTCGAAAGAGAGCCCCGAAAAAGCTTCGCGATCAACTTCACTGTCAGAAACTGCAGTTTCAGAATTCACGAAGCATTTTTCTTCTTCGCTTCGTTCTCCAATTTTCCTTTAATCGCTCACCTCCATTTTTCACCCCTTTTAATCAAAAACTTTTGTGAGACACTCCACGATTTCTTTTAAAATTTTGGGCTACTCTAAGTGCTCGAAGAGAGCCCCGAAAAGCTTCGCGATCAACTGCGCTGTCAAACTGCAGTTTCAGAACTTACGAAGCATTTTTCTTCGCTTCGTTCTCCAATTTTCCTTTAATCTCTCACCTCAGTTTTTCACCCCTTTTATCAGAAAACTTTTGTGAGGCACCCCACGATTTCTTTTAAATTTTTTGACTATTCTAAGTCTCCGAAACAGGGCTCCGAAAATGCTTCGTGATCATAATTTCAGAAACTCCAGATTTTGGCCAAGTCCTCGGGGTTCAAGTCACTTTTCGACCCGATGCCCTTCGCGTCAGCCCGAATGCACCGAACCCGACTGATGTAATCATATTTAAAACACGCTACAAGTCTTCTCGCCGAATTTCTCCATTTTGCGAACTCGGCGAACTCGGGTCCAAATTTTGCAAACTTGAGGCTTCGCTTTTCCAACCACAACTCACTTTTCGACTCAACGGCTTTTGCGTTGATTCGAAATGCTTCTAACCCACTTGTAATCACATTTGAAATATGTTACAAGTATTTTTACCGAGTTTTGCTATTTCGCAGAAATCGGTGCACTACATTCTCCCCTCCTTTATGAGTTTCGTCCGCGAAACTCAAACTCACGTACCTTAGGATTTATCCTCGAACAAGCGAGGATAGTGCTCCCGCATCACAGCCTCAGGCTCCCACGTGGCCTCCTCCTCACTATGCCTCGTCCAAAGCACTTTCACATAGGGATGGAGCGGTTTCTTAGTCTCCTATCACGCCGATCCACAATTTTATACGGGAACTCATCATAGCTCATATCCTCTCGCAGATCAAGCGGTGGTAGTTGATTATGTGCCTCGGGTCATGGACATACTGGCGGAGTTGTGACACATGAAACACATCATGAATTCCTGCCAAGTCCGGGGGCAAAGCTACTTTATAGGCCACTGGGCCCACCCGCTCCAATACCTCATAAGGTCCAAGAAAGCGAGGGCTCAACTTTCCCCGCATCCAAATCGCACTACACCCTTTGTGGGCGACGCCTTCAAAAATACATGATCCCCGACCTTAAATTCTAGGTCGCGCCGCCTTTTGTCCGCATAGCTCTTTTGCCGACTTTGCGCCGTCACCAGACGTTGACGCGCAATTTGCACCTTTTCCTCAGCTTCTTGCAATACCTCAGGACCCAGTGATGTTCTCTCTCGCCGACCTCACTCCAATGCAGTGGAGATCTGCATTTTCTGCTGCATAAAGTGCCTTGAAAGTGCCATTCCAATGCTGGTTTGATAGCTATTATTGTAGGCGAACTCCGGCATCGGCAAAATCGCTGCCACCCTGGGCCATAATCCAGGACACACGCCCTAAGCATATCTTCGAGGATTTAATTGGTCCTCTCAGATTGACCATCGCTCTGAGGATGATACCTGTAGTGAAATCCAGGCGTGTCCCCAAGATCTCGTGGAAGCTCTTCCAAAATTTGTGACACGAATCGGGGGTCTCGATCCGACACTAAAATCCTTTGCAACGCCGCCCTCCCCCATCAGACCTTACCTTTTGGAGCTTTTCATCGGTCGCTTGCTTTTCTTTAATTCTCTCCAACAAGGTAGGTTACACAGTAAGTGTCATAAGCCTCGCGGGTGCACCGAGAGCCACAACCTCCAAGCCAAACCATCGTATTTCGGATTGCAACGTGTATTGGTCGGTAATGGCCATGGCGAGATTCTCCACGTATTTCCTGCTTAACGCGTCGACACCACATTTGCTTTCCCCGGTGGTACAAGATGCTAACATCATAGTCTTTAAGAAGCTCCAACCATCAACGCTACCTCAGGTTTAATTCCTTCTGAGTGAACAAATACTTGAGGCTTTTGTGATCCGTGTAAATCTCACAATGTTTCCCGTAGAGGTAATGACGCCATAGCTTCAATGCAAAATTTACCGCGGCAAGCTCGAGGTCGTGGGTGGGGTAGTTCTTTTCATAACTCTTCAGCTGCCGGGAGGCATAGGCTATAACCCTCTCGTCTGCATAAGTACACACCCCAGACCACTCTCTGAGGCATCACTATACACCACAAACTTTTTCCCGCAATAGGTAAAGCAAGGATTGGAGCCGATGTCAACTTGTTCTTGAGCAACTGGAAGCCTCTTTCACAAGCATCGCTCCAAGTGAACTTAGCCCCTTTTTCTTGTAAGGCCGGTGAGTGAATGGTAATTTTGGAAAACCCTTCCACGAACCGCCTATAATAGCCCGCGAGTTCGATAAAGCTTCGAACCTCGGTGACATTGGTTGGTCGGGGCCAATCCTTCACTGCTTCAATTTTCTTGGGATCCACAGACACCCTTGCCTCAGAAATCACATGTCCTAAGAAGCCACTTCCCTACTTCCCGGAGCCAACATTCGCATTTCTTCAACTTCGCGAACAGGCCCCGCTCCCGAAGTACTTGTAAAACCTGTCGTAGGTGATCCTCATGCTCGTTGTCACTTCGAGAGTAGACTAAAATGTCGTCAATGAAGACGACAACAAATCGGTCAAGGAAAGGCTGAAAACTGCGGTTCATTAAATCCATGAATGCCGCCGGAGCATTAGTCAACCAGAACGGTTTACAGTGAATTCGTAGTGTCCATACCGCATTCTAAAAGCCGTTTTGTGCACATCCTCCGGCTTAATCTTTAATTGGTGGTATCCCGATTGAAGGTCGATTTTCGAAAATACTCGGGAACCTTGCAACTGGTTGATCAAATCGTCGATCCGCGACAATGGATATCGGTCCGTGATCGTCAATTTGTTGAGCTCCCGATAGTCCACACTAGCCGAAGTGACCCGTCCTTCTTCCTCACAAACAGGACTGGAGCTCCCCAAGGAGATATGCTGGGTCTGATGAACCCTTGTCCAGCAGGTCTTGCAATTTAGCCTTAAGCTCCTTCAACTCCGCCGCCCTATTTGCTTGACTTAGAGGGCGAAAACCATCCTTACTCCCAACTATTCCACACGGCCACT